>PVLC010002682.1:0-109995 GCA_004027655.1 Graphiurus murinus | reverse complement strand
TTTTTTTTTTTTTTTGCGGTACTGGGGGTTGAACTCAGGGGCATTCTACCTCCGAGCTACACCCCCAGCCCTATTTTTTATTCTTTATTTTGAAACCGAGTCTCACTAAGTTGCGGAGTGCCTCACTAGGTAGCTGAGGCTGGCCGCGAACCCGGATCCTCCAGTCTCAGCCTCCCGAATGCTGGGATTACAAGCGTGCACCACCACACCTGGCTGATTATTATATTTTCAAGTGTGGGTGACAGACAGGTGAGCCTATTGAACTCATAGAAGAGACCACTGAGCACATGTCTATGACATAAACTATCTCCCTCCCTGGTTGTTGCACCTCATGGGGCAAATGTGTTTCACTGAGGGGAGGTAGGAAGAGCAGAGTAAAAAGTTGGGGTGGTAACAGCCACAGAGGTGTGGGTTCAAAGTCAGTCTTCCTCACCAATTAGTACAGAACTTGGATACATTACTTAAACTTCCTGAACTTTGGTCTCCTCAAATGTAAATTGAGAATAATAATCTTAGTGATTTTTTTAAATATGAAGATGATCCCACTGAGTCATCATCTATAGAACATGCATCCTATGTGTCTAGTTAAGAAATTGTGATGTTTTTGTAGTAGCTGATAGTGTTACAACAACGACTAGTACTTGTAATGGCAGCTAACATTTTTTGAGTATACTATTTGATAGAAAATGTGCTATATTTTGCATGGGTTATATTCTTTCTTAGTTCTACAAAACAGTGGTACAAGATGAGCTCCATTAGTAATTTTCCAGATGAAGAAACCAAGGCTTAAAGAAAAATGACCTGCCCAAGATAATAATGCATATCTAAAGCAGTGGAGCTGGAATTTGAAGCCTAACCTTGTGGCTCCCACAGTTCACCCTCTTACTTATTTTCTCAAGAATTTCAACAAGAATTTAGCACTTATACCTCTGCTATAGCTTCTTATTTTGTATATATATTTATTATTCATTCATCCTCTTTAAAAGAGATATTGGAGCCGGGTGTGGTGGTGCAAGCTTGTAATCCCAGCATTTGGGAGGCTGAAACCAGAGGATCCGGGTTCACGGCCAGCCTCAGCTACCTAGTGAGGCACTCTGCAACTTAGTGAGACCCGGTTTCAAAATAAAGAATTAAAAAAAAATAGGGCTGGGGGTATAGCTCAGAGGTAGAATGCCCCTGAGTTCAATCCCCAGTACCGCAAAAAAAAAAAAAAAAAAAAAAAAAAAAGATATGTTGGCTTTGGATACTGCAGGTGTTCCCCAACTTCAGATTTTTTTCCTTTACAGTGCTCTGAAAGCAATATCCTATCAGTAGAAATCATGTTTCGAATTTTGAATTTTGACTTTTTCCCAGGCTAGCAATATGTAGTAAGATTCTCCTTTGAGTTGCTGGGCAATGGTAGCAAGCTATACCTCCCAGTCAGCCACATGATCACAAAAGTAAACAACTGATACTTTACAGTGTACTATGCTTCTAGCAGTTTATCTTTCATACAGGTCTTTAAAAATCATATGACATATCCAACACTGTAATAAAAGAGACTTTATGTTAGACGATTTTGCACAATTGTAGACTAATATAAGTGTTCTGTACACATGTAAGGTAGGTGAGGATAAGCTATGATGTTTCATAGGTTAGGTGTATTAAATAAATTTCTAATTTATGATATTTTCAACTTGTGATAGATAGATTTATCTGGACATAACCCCTTTGTAGGTCAAGGATCATCTGTACTCTTCTGTAATTTGAGAATGACTTATCCATTTAAAAAATAGAAGAGACAAAGGGATGGATGTTTTCTGGATCACCCATAGGCACATGATCAGAACTGTTCACTGGCTGGTGGCTTTTCTGAATCAAGCTATCTTATTTGAGAACTCTGGTCTCCCTTTCCTTGTCTCTCTCCTTTGGCTGGGGAACATTATCCATTATATCACTATCTCCCCTGTCCTATTATCCTGTTGGAGTTTTGTTGCTTTCTCTTCTCCTTCTTCTAGACCTCTTCTAGAGAAGAATGGCAGCTTACTCTGCATACTTCACAGGTGTATTTTAAATATTTTAAAGGACTTTAAGACAGAATTTACTTTAAGTGAGCTATGCATTTTATTATCAATATTGACATGGGTCTTTCCATGTGTTTTGATCTCCCTGTTGGTCCTGAAATTACTCTGTGGTTATGGAGTAAAGCCATGCTGAATGACACCTCCATGAAGTGCTCTAGGATTATGGCATCAATGTTATTGGATTTACGGGTGTGGGGAAGGAGAATTTTTGTTGTTAGTTAAATTTAGGGAGCCAATTATTCCTTTTTTATTCTCCCAAGTTTGGGGCCATTTGAGATGTAGAAACAGAGGTCAGAGATGAAATTCAAAAACTGTATCCATTGGGAGAGAAGACTAAAGACTGTAACTTTAGATTATGATAAAGGCATATGTTAAAACCTTACTCAAGACCCAAGCAACCTCTTGTCATTGCTCCAGTTGCCCCACTGGGGCATGATGGAGAATAGGCTTAGGGAGGAGCAGTGGGGGAGGTTGGACGCATTTCTCTCCCCTTCCACATGGAAATGCTAAGCCAGGGAAGTAATGGAGCCTTTCCTGGCACCATGGTCTCTCCTGGGCTCCTAACCCTGTGCAGTGCTTGTATGCAATGTACACACTGGCTGTATACCAGCATTTTCCACGTGTGTGCCTATGGGTAACTGTCATTTTAGGAAAACAATCAAAATTAAGGTGGGAAAGATTATGGTGAAAATTTTTTGGAAAGCCTATGTTTTCTTTTAGCAGGATTCCTCAGAGCTGACACTGTAGAAATGCACACTAAAAGGGTTCAAGAGGGTGTTCAGCACATAGACTTTCACAAGTAGATGTGCCTGTTCCCCTGAGGCATCAGGTATACCTTGATAAATGCTGTCTGATACTCAATGTGGAAGAGGTGGTTTTGTTATTCTTTAAGTTGGTAAGCTATTTAAAGAGGATTTGAACTCTACCAACAGAAAGACTTGCTTATAGCTTTGAATTAAATATATGTGTCTCTTGAGGCAGATTGTGGCAGATTGTGTGGCACACACATATAATCCCAGTGCTTGAGAGGCAGAGACAGGAGGATCACAGGTTCAAGGCCAGCCTAAGCAATTTAGCAAGGCTCTAAGCAACTTAGTGAGACCCTATGTCAAAAAAATTAATGGAGCTGGTGGTGTACCTCAGAGTTAGAACATCCCTGGGGTTCAACTCCAGTATCTCTCTCTCTCTCTCTCTCTCTCTCTCTCTCTCTCTCTCTCTCTCTCTCTCCATATATATATATATATATATATATATATATATATATATTGCACACACAGGTGCAAGTATGCACACACATACACACACACATTTACATTTGCACACACATACAGCTTCCTAATGATGAAGGGGTAGTTTTTATTTTCTGCTGACTCTTGTACCTAATGTCCCATGTGAATCTCAATTTTTCCCTCCTATAATTTGAAAC
The DNA here is from genome assembly GCA_004027655.1 of Graphiurus murinus. Lineage (NCBI taxonomy): Eukaryota > Metazoa > Chordata > Mammalia > Rodentia > Gliridae > Graphiurus > Graphiurus murinus. The sequence goes on along the minus strand of PVLC010002682.1, from coordinate 106,506 downwards.
ATTTATACTAATTTGATGAAGCTCCAGTGATCTTGGCATATGGAATCAGATCACAGGTTTGTATGACTGGTTGAGAAAGAATCTACTTTTGTGTTAACATTGACTATAGCTTCTTTGCAAAGAACTACATGTAATGCTGTACTGTCTAATAGAAGAGCCCAGTCCTGTCCCATTGATTCTAAATGTCAGTGGAATGTTAAGATAGCTGGCTCTGGGACAATACCTGGGCAGAGCTCAGAGGCTCAGGGGCTGGCCAGGAGGGAATTGAACCCTGGTGAACTCTCCAAGAGCCCTGAGGTTATTGTAGTTTCCTGTGACAGTTGCCTCGAGTCAGAGACCAACGTCCTTCATAATTGATTTTTCTCCAGTTACAAAACTTCCTGTTCTTGCACTAAGTTTTTTTTTTCTTCCTCATGAAACTTGTCTGTCTTTTTAGCTGGAAATGGAACAGATTGGGAGAGGTGATGATCTAGAGAGAGAGAGAGAGAGAGAGAGAGATGACTATATATCCTAGATATCCTTCCAAGCATCATTTAAATGCTTCTTATTACAGTGCTTGTACTTGAGGACAGAGCCACACAGTCTTGCCAATGTAGTTGCAGTTGTGATGGCACTTCCATTATAAACCCCTGTTCTCAGGTGCTCATGACAGCCTAAGGGGAAAATCACTCTTTAGGCTGAAATTTCTCATATCCGTTCTCACCTGAAGAGTGAAATTCTTACTTTGAAAGTCTGGCAGAAAGTTCTGTGTCTGCAACTGTGTAAGTCCTCTCAAATGGCCCGCAGGGAAGGCGATGGTTTGAGGATTTAATAGGAACAAGATCTGGGAAGTACAAGGTCCCTATCTGCATGGTATTTGGGCACTGAGATACCACAAACACTTTGTGAGTGAGCTCTGCCCTGGGATTACCGTGTGATATTGCAAGTGACCTTATTTCTCCAATTCGTGGGTGGTAATGAGACTCCATTAATTTTATAAGCAGGCCAGCAAAAAGATTTTGCAGGGAAAATTTGGATTTGATTCCCACCGTATCAGTCCAGGCACCTTATGTTGAGGTAGACAGTAGTCTATGGTTACAATCTGGTTTTACCATCACTTTTACTTTTTTGATTAAAATCCCTTTTTTCTTGAATTCTACAAAATTTCTAATCTTGCTTTAAAATCCAAATAATATACCACTCTCTCTGTGAAGCAGGCCACATGCTATCCCAGTCAAATCCTTTTTCTTCTCTGTATTCTGACAGCATGTCATCTGGATCACCAATGTAACATTCATTTGACTCTCCCTTCTATTAAACTTCTTTATGTCTTCTGCTATGGCTCTTCCTTCTATTAGCTTACAGGCTTCCTGAGGGTAAGGACTCTTGAGTTTCTGCAAACATTACAATACCAGTGCATATAGTACCCTCAATAAATGTTTGCTAGGCCAATTCATTTCATTAACACCACTTATTGAACATCTGCTGTATGCCTAAAACTCTTCAAGGCAATAGTGGTACTTCTTAAGATTTTGAACAAAAATACCTAAATGGATATGATTCTATCCTTCTGCACATGTGTGATATGGGATATGTAGCAAGGAGGCAGTCAAATAAAAAAATATTCAAAATATAAAGCCAGTGGACCAATATGGGACCAGGCAGTCTGGTTTCAGCAACAGACCTGTGAGAGGGGCCTTTGTGAGGGATGGGGTTGAGATACATGCTTCACTGAGATGAGGACTGTCAGGGAAAGAATTTGTAGGAAGTTCTTTTCTGGATCTCCTTTCTTCATTAAAGTAATAAATCTTTTTTTTTTTAAAGCTATCAGTAGAGGTTAATCCAGACTGTTTGTTTTCTCTAGTGATTTTCAAATTGTTCTTGAAATAAATCAATTTACTATTGACCTACAGCAAAAGTTAGTCCTGTTAGCAGCAATCTACCTGAGGAGTGCTTGTATTCTTTTTTTTTTTTTTTTAGTGGGTGGGCTATGCCATGTCCTTGTTCATGGTAGATTATCAAAGAGTAAAGATAAGTCTAAACACAAAGTGTGTCTTTAGAGTGGAGCTTTAAAAATCTCTCCTCTCCCATTTTCGGCATTTCCATTATTAATGTCTCCCCAGCAATTGATTGTAGACGTTCCTTGTCTCTTCTTGTGTCTCTGCTGTATTGAATTTGAGGTTTGTTCTGCTGAGGAGACCAGCCTGACAGGGAGGATGTGGAAAAATGATCAGAGCCAGCACTTGCTCCTTTAATTCTGTCTCCTGGGTTGCTACCTAAAATGACACTGGGAGCCAGCACACAGATGAGCCCTTGTAAGTTCCTGTCTCTGCAATTGTTGCATTTTCTACCCTTTTATTGAACAAGCTATCTCTTTGGATAGAGTGCCCCTCTGGTCCATTTTCAAATGGATTTGGATGTTGGAAGATATCCTCAGCCTCTGTGATTAAATCCAACTCAGGATTTAAAAGCAGGCATTCTGCTCATTGGGATAATTAACTAAAGCTTATCCCACTTTATCCCAAATCCCTGTTGACCTATTTTAGGTGTAATGTTCCAAGAGTTGTGATACAAAGGTGGAAGGACTCAGAGTGGAGCAGCAGCGGCTCCCACACTTTCAGTCCTTGCTTCCCCTCCCCAGACCACCTCCTCTGTGGCCTGATGATCCCACCTGGAAGTTACGCTGGGTTCAGTGCTCTTTTTTTAGCACACCCACCAGATGCAAGCTTGGAGCTCTGAGACCCAGTGAGTCAGAGAGGTTCTGGCTCACCTTGAAGATACCAAATGCTCCCATCCACATGACCTTGAAAATGTTAGGTGTGCACACTCACAGTGGGGCAGTAAAACAAATGCCCTATTCTCCATTGTTACTCTAGCCTGAAAGCTCCCTCTCTCCTCCTTCTCTGCCCTTCCTCACTCCTCTCTCTCTCTCTCTCTCTCTCACACACACACACACACACACACACACACACACACACACACACACCACACATGCAGAGAGTCAAGGGTGAAGGAAAAGCAGTAACAAGGGAATCCAGCAAGAATGTCTGAACACTCCCAACCAATCCCTTCTGTTCTGCTGTCTATTCTGCCTTTACTCTAGAAGGATAAATAGGCACAAGCAAATGGCCCCACTAATTTCGCAATTTCAGAATACTCTGAAATGCCATTGAATGGGGCATGGAGAGTTGTTTTTTATATTTAAAAAAAAAAAAAAAAACAACTTTCCATTGTGTGGCAAGCACACCTTCTTTTCCTTCCTTCCCACTTTTTTGACCTCTGCCGTTATCTCTAGATTTATCAGCAACACTAGATGGCTTTTTCGCATCAGTAAGCACCATCCAAAATCTAACAATCAGAAAGAATCAGAGAGAATAAATCAATGTCCACAAACAACCGGCCAATTTTGGCAAGTACAATTTATTCATAAAAGCTACAGTTCACTGGGGATTCTCTTGTCTTGCATCCACAATGCCCTTGGTTCAGATGCCAGCGTGGTGAGCGCCAGGTGGCAGCCAAGATGGGAAGGCGTGCATTGTTCCTGTGGGTTGCTTTGTTCCCCTAATGCCCGTGGCCTCCCTTTTAATCTCAGAGGTGCACTTTATTCTAGAAATTCTATACGATTGCTATCCTAATTGAAGACAGAAATTAAAGTTGAGCTGGCTTTTTCTTTCTTTCTTCTTCTTCTTCTTCTTCTTTTTTTTTTTTTTTTTTTTAGAGGACAAGCAGTGAAAAGGACTCCTGGTCTTGTCCATCGGCTCCCTGGATCTGAGAACTCCGGAGCCTTCTGCCCATCCTGCCTATCATTGTCCTTCAGAGGTCATAATTGTGCATCAGCAGAAACCATCTTAGCAGAAAGACTTCCATATTTCAGCTCTATATTCTGCCTAAGATTAATTGCATATTTTTCCCAAAGGGACTTTGCGGTTCCTATTCCTAGCCAAAGCTTCGGATACTCTGTTTCAGATCCCACTCTTACTTTCCAGGTTACATTTACATTAATACAAGTTTCTCTTCTTTATAGGAAAGGCTGTTTATGCCTGCAGTGTAAGAGGAGGCTAAATATTTTGCTCTCCAGTTTAGGGACATGAGAAAGGTAAGGAGGAAGAAAGGGAAAGGAGAAAGGTTGAGTTTATAAGCCATAGCTGGGGGTGGGAAGAGAGGATGGAAAATATAAAAAGCAAGTGTTCTTTTACCAGCAAACAAGGGTTCCCAGACCTGAAAACGCAGAGTAAATATTCAATTGACAATAATTAATTAACAATAATAATTTGCACTCAGAGCTCAGCTTTCACAAACCACACTTAATGCGGCAAGGACTAACAGCACCTTTCCCCAGTGCTGAGACAAAGGCCTGGAGGGATTTAGTGGCTCACCCAGTTTCTTGTTCTGGAATTGCTGCTCAATGGGGAAGAAAGAAGCCTTCAATCAGTTTACCAGGGGCCATGTCTGTGTCACTCAAGTGGCGGGCAGTGACCTGTCTGAGTGACTGGTGTGTTCTGTTGGCGATTAGTTGCCAACCTAACACAAAGCCCGCTGTGCTAGCGGTTCAGGCATCTTTCTCACCTGTGCCGACTGGCCGCCTGGCAGCCTCTTATCTGGCTGGAGCACGGAGAATCTGGGCTTCCTGTTCCCGGAGCAAGCTGGGATGAACTCTCCTGCACAGACAGTATTTAATTTGTGATGGCTTGATGAGGTTAGTCACCTTGCACAGCTTGCTGTGTTCCCCTGGCCGCGTGCTCGCCTGCCTTACTTTCTGCCGGTGCCTTGTCATCTGGGGTTGATGAAGAGGGATCTGGGAGGAACAGAGGAGAGATGCTCCAGCCTGCCTGGGTGGTGTCGCCGTTGCCCTTTCCCGCTTCTCCTCCTGTTGGCCCTCAGTCGGCAGCTGCTGCGACACTCCCCCCGGGCCCCCCAGATGGGAAGGAGGAAAGATTAGCTCTCCTTGCATCTCGTGCCAGGGCTGTATGGTGGATTAGGCTGGCAGAGAGGCCTGAACAGCTTCATCTTCAGGAACGGGAGAATCTTTCTCAAGGTCACCCTGCAACATGCACATGCTTCTGAGCTGCTCTGGGAAGCCATCTCCCAGGCCCACTCATCAGCACCCTGGTTTCTAACCTATAAAAGCCATTCCCAAACTTTTCTCATAGTAGCGCTGTGTTTATGTGAAATATTTTGCAGAACGCAACCCTTGCCAATTCCCCCTATGGTAAAATTTTGTTATTATTAGTCCTTTTCATTTTAATTTTGTAGGGAAATGTATAATGGCAGGCAGCTTTTATAAACTCAGTGATGACTTTATATAGAATACCTTTTATTTATAACAATATATAATCACTTTAAAATAAAATTAGTGTGGCTCTACATGCAAATCACTGTTTTCCCAGGGGAGAGATGACACTTAATGTGCACTTGAAATCTGAAACCTTTTGCAATAGCTGCATATCCTTCAAGGGTACTTGGCTCATAAATTGGAAACTTTTGGTTTATAATACAAGGCATATAAAAGTTGGGATGAATACCAGGTATGGTGGTGCATGCTTGTAATCCCAGTACTTGGGAGGTTAAGATAGGAGCATCTCAGGTTTGAGGCCAGCCTCAGCAACTTAGAGAAATTCTCAGCAACCTAGCAAGACTCTGCTTCAAAATAAAAAATTAAAAAGGGTTGAGGGTGTAGCTTGCAGGTAGAATGTCCCTGGGTTCAATACCCTGTACCAAAAGAGAAGTTGGAGGGAGTGACTAAACCAGTGTGGATTCCTTGAAACAGGTTCAATACATTCCCAGATGCTTGGATCACTGGTTGAATTTCAAATGCCAAGGGTGTCTGCCCTTTTCCAGAGAAACAGAAAAGCTGCACTATACACATAGTCCTTTGGGGGAAATGCCTTGAACTTTTGTGGACACCCTTCCATAAGTTTCCTTTGATCTCTTGTTACTCTTGGATTTCTTTTGCATATATTTTTCCTGGGGATATAAAAGTATTTTGCTAAATTACCATGATACAGAGTGCAAAAACCATGTTAAACAGGATCTGTTCATATTGGATCCACAGTGGCTTATAAGGGGTGGGTCCAGGTAAGAGGTGGCTTTAAATATACTTTTTATTTGACTTAGAATCATTGTCCCTATACTATGAAGGGCTAGGAAGCCAACAAAGAGAACTAAAGAGGATTCAGGGCTCTGAGAAATCGTTGAAAAGAGAACAGATTGTTGTACAGACCAAGAATAGCTTGACGCCACTCATGGTTAGCAGTTATTTGGCTCCTGCTATGCCAATATATTTACAGAGATTCAATAACAAGATATATGAAAAATGTATATATTGTGGCTGTTGTTGTTATCTGTTTTTTTTCCCCCAAAGCCTCACGAAGGATAGTTAACTTAATTCTCATTGTTAAGAAAACACAAGCTCAGTGCAATCCATGACTTGTTCAAGGTTGCAAAGCTGCTAATGGAAGCCAATGCGGGTTCCATTCAAGATCAACAGCACAAGCTGGGGCTCAGCATCCATCAGGAGGCTACTTGTTCCTAAGAGCCATTTGAGAAGAGTCGCTTGCTGCCTGGTTGTGAGGACTGTGGATAGCTTGTGCCCATCGAGAGGCAGAGCTGGCTATCCTGTGTGCAAGGTATGTGAGCTACTGGAAGGTTCTGCTGCCTATGAAAAGGAGTCTAGTTCTGGAGAGGATTTTCCCAGAGGTGGTCCTGTGTAGAGGAGTAAGACATATTCTAGTTTTTGCCGTAAAGGAAAAAAAAATCTGTGAACACAGAGCAAGGGGTTTTTAATTCCAGATAGATCAACAGTTGAGTCTTAGCATCTCCAAATATTAGTTTCCCCTTCTGCAAATTGATAATTCATTTGCTATGAGTCCTAACCTTGAACTACCTACAGTTTTGAAACTCAATTCAGTGGATGGTGAATAAAAAAAGTAACGATAATTTAGTATCACAAGTAATAAGAAAGACCTAGAAAAAAAAATGCTGCCAATGGCTGGTGTAATCAAGGAAGGCTTTGAAGGAGAGGCAATATTTGAATCAGGTCTTAGAGACCTACAAATCGACCAGACTTGGAACTAAATTCAATTTTACTGATGTATGTGTATGATGGTGGTGGTGGTGGTGGTGGTGGTGGTGGTGGTGGTGGTGGTGGTGGTGTGTGTGTGTGTGTGTGCACATTTCTACTATGTATCAGTTGCTGTGCTAGGCTTTCAGTATACAATTGTGAATCAGACAAAGATCCTATTTCTAAAATGCTTAGTCTCATTGGGAGGACGATAGCTTTACAACGCATACCATAGAAAAGTGCAATGTATTGGGGGGAAAAATGAGCATGCACAGGAGGGCCTCCAACTCAATCGGGGCAGGGGAGAATTTCCAGCAGAGAGAACAGGTTGTGTCAAGATGATAAATCATAAAAGGGCACAGCATGCCCCATCACAGTTTCTATGGGTAAAAATATAGATGGCAAGGCTGGAGAAAGAGTGAAGTATAAGACAGTAAGGGTTATACCTGCCTAGCTAAAAATTAGGATTTTAATCTGAAGGCAACAGATAATTTTAATCAGGGAAAAAGACAAAGTGAGAAGTTTTTTTTTTTCCCTTGGTAGGAGGCAGAGGGAGAAGGCTCCAAGAATTTCCTCTGAATAGAAGCATGGTAGTCTTTCCTTATCCATGTTGTTTTTCTTTACAGTTTGTTACCTGAAATCAACTCCAGTCCAAAAATATTAAATGGAAAATGCCAGAAATAAACAATGCATAAGTTTTAAATTGCACACTGTGTAGCATGATGAAATTGCTTACCATCTCTCGCTATCCTGCCCAGGATGGGAATCATTGCTTTGTCCAGAAAATCCACCCTTATGTGCTACCCACCTGAAAGGCATTTAGGAGTCACCTTGGTTATCAGATTGACTCCTGTGGTATTGCAGTACTTATCTTCAAGTAGCCCTTACTTTACTTAATTATGGCCCCAAAGTGCAAGAGGAACGATGCTAGCAATTTGGATATGCCAGAAGGAAGTTTTAAAGTGCTTCTTTAAGTATCATCTCATATCAACCTAAGAAGAAGGGTGATTAAGTAGAATATTGAGAGAGAGAGAGAGAGAGAGAGAGAGAGAATATATTTGCATAACCTTTATTACACTGTACTGTTATAATTGTTTGATTTATTATTAGTCATCATTGTTAATCTTTTATTGTACCTACTGTATAAACTAAACCTAACATAGCTAAGTATATATAGGAGAACTACTGTGATGGCCTAGGAGAGAAGAAACAGGTAGAAGGACACCCATACAGGAAGATATTTCCATGGTGGTAGGAAGGGGCTTGGCAGAGTTTGAAGAGTTGAAGTAGGAATTAGCTCTGAATTAGAAGGGAAAGTTTACAGATTGATGAGGTTTAGGGGTGAAAGAAGGACTCAGAAGTCATTTGCAGGTTTCCATCTTGAAAGCCTGAGTAGACTAAAAGCATGTTGTAAAGAAGATTGTCCTCAGCCATTCCCCTGGAGTCTGTTAAAGTCATAAAGAATGCATAGTAGAAATAATGCTCTGAACATTTAAAAAATTGCCAATTCCAATTTCAAATACTTGAGGAGTGAGGATGAGGGAGGGAACGAACCAGTGGGGAGGACAACAAGAGTTGTGTGCATGCATTTTTCTAACACTCTGTACCTCGATATGATATAAAGTTATAATGCACCTGATTAAAAGATGATGAAGAAGGAGAGGGAGAAGGAGAAGGAGAAGATTGTCAGTACTCGCTACAGCTAGAAGAGAACTTCTGAGCATGAGCTCAAGTCTAGACACATTCAGTGTGGCACCTGTTGGACACTCAAGTGGATGGGTCCAGTGGGCAGCTGTGGACTCGTGACCAGGCTTCAAGGGAAGGGTAGGGCCTACAGGTTTAGATTTGGTAATCATATAGGTATGCATGTAACTATAGTTACAGGAATGAGAAGAAAGAATTGCCAAGTGATAAATCCCTGAAAAGGGAACATTTGGAGATTACATGAAGGAAGATTAGTTGTTGAGAAGATTAAGGAGGAAAACATGAGTGGCATGAGAAAGATCGGCAACGAGAAAGATTCTGGAGCCTGAGAGAGGATGGGCAGTGGGGAAAGTAGCCAGTTTCACAGAGTAGGACAGTATGGAAAGCAGCTCATTGAGCTGACAACTGGGGGACTAGTGGTAGGACCAGAACGGATGCACCATAAAAACTTCTGTAAAGGTTCTGTAAAGAACCTTCCATGTAAACTTTGTGAGAGCCAGGCATGGTGGTACATGCCTGTAGTATCAGTACTTGGGAGTCTGAGATAGGAGGATCACAGGTTTGCCAGACTCAGCAACTTAGTGAGAGCCTGTTTCAAAATGAAAAACAAAAGATGATGAGAGTGTAGCTTGGAGGTAGAACACCTCTTGGCTCAATCCTCAGTACCAAAATAAATAAATAAATAAATAAATAAATAAATAAATAAATAAATAAATAATTTTATGAGTCCACTCTCAGGATTGATGAAACGATGCATGTGAAAGCAATTGACTATAAAACACTAGACAAATGTCACCACTTGCATTTCTTTCTCCTACCCTTCATTACCCCTCACACACTCATCAATATTATTTAAGCTGCCAATCCTTTTTGAAATAAAGCTACATTCACCTGCTCCCAACCATGCTGTAGGTTTTCTCCGTTTCTTTGTGCATCCTGTTCCTTCTGCCTAGAAAGGGTTGTTCACTCAGCTCCATGCCTCATTAGTATCTCCATATCCTTCGGGTCTGGGTTGAAACATCTCTTCCTCTGGGAAGCCTCCCCTGATACTCAGCACTGGAAACCACGCCTGTCCCAGGGCTGGGTAAAGTGGTTGTCCTCTGGTCTTCCTTCACTCCTCATCCTTCTGCACTTACCATCTATTTTCTGGTTGTAACTCAGCTGCTCTATTGTCCATTATCTGTCCTCTTTTATAAGCAGGTGAAGCCATGTCTCATTTCTCTTAGAATTACCATTCTCTAGCCCAAGGCCAGACACTTAATAGAGCCTCAATAAGCAGTTGTTGACCATGAGTGAACAAATGAGATATAGGCACTCAGGTGCTGCTCTCCTCTTCTAAAAGTCAGAGCATTTAACCTCTGAAGAGTAGTCTTCTTCCACCATTCACTGTAGAAGCAAAGCGGTCTTTGGGGAGCTGTGACCAAATCAGTTGACAGCGCTAATTAAAACATCCAGCCCACGTGTATGCAAATCCAGTCACAGCATGCTAGGAACGATAGCTCCTGATCTGAACCCATCCCCAGAGCTTTCTCCTGAGCCCAGCTGTTTAGAAGCAGTCAGCAACAGGGCTACTTGATAAAATTATTTCTGTTTGGTAAGTGTAGGTGTGTGAGATGGTGCAGTCAGAGCAGAAGCTGATGCGAAGTCAAATTGCAGAGACTTCAGGCATGAGCATGCAATGAAAAAAATCCCCTAAGGACCTCATCAAGTTAGGGGTGAGAGAGCATGAATGAAGGAAGAAATACCTGATTGTTGTGTTGCCCCCAAACTACTTGACTTTAATATTCAATGTGGCATCTAGCCACAAACACACATTCATAGGCACAAACCTCAGACAAATGATTTCAGCAGCCCTTGGCCTTCTGGAACTGGTGCTTAACTTCTTCCAGTCACTAGGTTCAACACAAAGCAAGACTGTATGTTTATTTGGCAGGGAGAGCTGTCTTATAAGAATCCAAAATGAAAGATACAGAGAGAGATTTGGGTTCTGTTTCATAGCAGTATTCTTACTGTTATGATCCAAAACACCTGACCATACAACTTAGATGGAGAAAGATGTATTTGCTCATAGTTCTGGAGATTTCAGGGTTTCAATCCATGTTAGGTTGGGTTGCATCAGCAGAGCTCAAGGCATGGTCGTGGGAGGCAGAGAGAGAGGGAGAGGGAGCAAGTGGTCTGCTCTCACATCAGGGAGGCCAGAAGCAAGAGAGAGCAAGCAAGAGACTTCAAAGACACAAGCACAGACCCTACGGCCATATCTCCAGCCACACCCCACCTCCTAGGTAACCACTGAATAAATCCATTGCAATGGCTTTATCCATTGATGAGATTATAACCATCATGATTTAATTATGTCAACTCTGAATGTCAGTACATTAGCTTTTTCAGGGAACATTTTATATCTAAACCACAACAGGTTCTCATCCTAGCTCTGGCAGCTATGTGAGCTTGTGCAAATCACTTGGCTTCTCTGAACTTTTGTCTTTTCATCCTTAAAAGTAGAGATTTCAGAGCAATAGATTGTTGGGGTTCTTCCCTATGCTAAGACTGTAAGATGCTACTCTCCTCATTTTATAGATGTGCATGTATTCTAAGTTCATGTTCTTTCAGAGTTCGTAAACCAGAGCCTAGAATACCAATAAGGGCAGCATTTCCCAGCCTACTGATTTGAATTACTCTCTTTTCTTTATATCAAACCTGGTTTTGACTTGTCCTTACATCCCCAAGGTGTTTATTTGATGGAGTATCTGTTATTTTCCTCTTCTGGCCTTTGATGATTTCCATTGCCTTGATCTCACTTTCTTCAGTGCTCTGGGCAATTGTGAGGATCCTGGGCCTGTCATGGAATACACACAGAAAATAGAAAAAGAAAACAGGATAGTAGATACATTGATGCCGACACGCTCTCACAGAACTCAGTTTTCTGTAGTTGCACACAAACCTAGCTAGGATTACCATCCAATATGCCTTCCAAGTGCCTGTAATAACAGTTCACCACAATGTCATAACTGAAGGACCAGCACTGTCAATGCATGTGCTTTGGACTGCTTAGTCTTCAGACTGACTCAGCCAATGGGGATGGTCCTAGAAGACCCCATCCTCTACTCTGCGTGCTATAGACAGAGGAAACAGGTCATCTTTGTACCTGTGGGGAGTGGATGGACAGAGCTTTCAGGGAGTACTCAGTTGATATCCCTCCTGCACAAGGAAGAACAGTGCACTAAACAGATAACTCTTAATCCCACTTGAGTTTCTTTCCAGATTCTCAATTGCTGTTACTCTACCAATTCGACCTTCATTATCTGCATTTAACAGAGTCAGTAGGGACTCAGAAAATAATGGGAATCAATGGGCTATATTCAACAGCCTCAATTTATTCAACAACTATGTATTAAATGCCTACTGTGTGCCAACCCATTGCTAGAGACCATGACTATAAAAATGAAGAAGCCTAAATTCTGACACTCAACATTCTAATAGGAGAGAGTCACCCCATTAAAGAGAGAGGGAAGAGAGAGAGAGAGAGAGAGAGAGAGAGAGAGAGATTTGTCATCACTTCTTATCAAGGGGGATTTTTTTAAATGGAGGGTAGGTAAGGTTCCCCCAAGTAGGAGAGGCTGGCACCAACAAATGTGTAAAAGTGGAAGGACAACCCATGGGTACCGGGGAGAAGCTCCTGGTAGCTGTGGCACAGGGTGCAAGGGGTGATGAGGGGAGATGGGGCAGGAACACCTCCACACAGTGGTGCTCTGAGAGCTCATAAAGGGAAAGGGAAAGATCAGACTGCCGAGGTCGTGTGTCCCAGGTGGTGCAGGCATTGCTTCTATATGAGCTCATCAGGTCCTCCCAGATGAGCAGGGCTTACTCTCTTCTGTGCCACTCAGAGATTACACAGCTGAAGACATATTGCTAAACAAGACTCAGCTTTTACAAATCACTGTGCTCTGTTTAAATGTGATGTGTTCCCACTAAAACTTATGTTGAAGTTTAGTTCCCCAGTATAGTGGTGTTGAGGTGGTGGACCATTTAAAAGATGGGGCCTAGTAGAAAGTGATGAGTTCATGGGGGCCCTGTCCTTTTGAATGGATTTACCTTTCCTCTCTGGATTGGAATAGGTCTAGAAGGAGCAGATTCGTTAGTTCCCTGGAGAATGAGTTGTTATCAGAAGAGACAGACCTCTTCCCAGTCCCTTGTGTCCCTGCTCAGACAGATGCCCTTTGAGCACATGGCCAGTTCTCTATCTGCTTCTCCACAATGCTTGCACCATGCTGCATGGACCTTTCAGTCACCAGAATCATGAGCTTAATCATGAACAGACCTGGCTCTGCTCTTCCAGGGACAACCTCTTTCCTTCATACATTGCCAGCATTGGGTATTCTGTGATAGCAACACCAAACAGATACGGTCCATAGAGAAACAGGTATAGCACTATCTTCCTTGCAGGGCTGATAAGAAGGTAAACATGAGAGGTTTGCAGTCTATGCAAAAATCCCATTGGCTCCTAAAACGGGGCCTGTGAATGAAATGTGTGGGCCCTGACCCTCCCCCGCCCCCAGAAACTCTGCTTGGAGGTCCATCTTGTGAGACCTGAGCAGACAGCAGCTGGGGAGAGAGGAAGGTGCTCTTTCCTGGATCCTCAGAAGGTCACAAGGTCACACAATGCAAAATAAGGATCCTGGGAGATGCCATTGGTGCTGGAATTGAGACCTAGCGCACCTGCCCCTCGTTCGCACCCTGGGAAAGAGTGTCTGCTGCTGAGGGGGGCGAGGGGCCCAGTGAAGGGAAAGGGGCAGCAGATATATTTGTTGAGTATTGTTTTTGTATAACATCAGTTACTTTCAAATTTAATAACAAAACTGCAATAGAAAGTAGTGACTTTTTTTTTTATGCTGAGGATTTACCTAGGAGTATTCTACCTCTGAGCTACACCCCCACCAGCCTCCTTTTTTTTTCTTTTGAAATAGGGTCTAGCTGTGTTGCTGAGAATCTCGCTCAATTGCTGAGGCCGGCCTTGAACCTGGAATCCTCCTGTTGCAGCCTCCCAAGTACTGAGATTACAGGCATGTACCACCACACCCAGCCAAAAGTATCAGCTCTTATTTGCTGAGCTTTGACTTAACACAAGAGGCTACACTCAGTTGATCTTTGCTAGGTAGCTTATTTATTCAGTTTAGTCCTTGCAAATGACTTATAAGGTAGGTGTCATTGATCCCCATTTTACAGAGGGGGAGACTGAGACCCAAAGTGATGGAGTGCATGTTTTGGAGTCATTTGACTCCTCAACTAAAAAGCTAGGCTGCAGGTTGAGAAGTCAGGGAGGAGACAGGAAGAAAGGATTTAGTCCAAAAAAAGGCAGCAGGCCTGGGGCTGCTCTTCCAGGGACAATCTGGTTTGCTGAAATCTTCTCTGCTTGGGGTAAGGAGGGCAGAGAGGGTGGAAAGGGCCATAATCGGGAGTGGATGTAGCAGACCAGCCCTGTGGAGAAGAGATAACTCTCTATAAACAGCCTCGGGGTGAAGTAACTCAGCAAAAAAAATATAATGAAGATTCTCCGCCGAGGCTATGATGTGAAGCCCTCCTCTGTAACCCCTCTGACGAGTGCTTGCTGATAACTATGTATTACCACTTGGACTCACAGGCAGTAATTACTAGACAGGAATTTCTCCTGAAAGGTGAGATGAGAGCAACTGGAGCCAGCACACTTTGGTTCCTCTTCCGGGGGTTAATGTTGGTAGATAGAGGATAGTGGATTCCTCTGGACATGGGGCAGGGGTGAATTTTGGAACTCTGTATGGCCCACGTCCCTGACTGTAGAAAAATCGCAAACAAGTCTAACTGGTGCCCAGAACTGACATATTCAAATGCTTTAACAAAATGACCACAACGGGATACTAGAAAAATAGATTGATTTCTCAGCTGCCTCATTAGAAGGCAGCCATTCTTAAAGTTGCAGCGCCAGAATGTCGGTCTGTCCTGGCACAGCCCCACGAGAAGACCCTAGCTTCACCTTGGAGACCAGATGGGTTTTTACATTTTCATCTACATTTTTGTTTTCATTTCTCAATTTGGCTCCCATTGCCTGAGCCTCACTGTTTTGTTTCACGGCTACTGCTATTTTGGATTTGTGAAGTCATTGCTATTCTTAAGTGAGGAAGTGTGGTCAGACAGTGAGAGCGCACAGTCAGGAGTTCCAGCCTCTCCCCCAGCAGATGAGACATACAAAGCTAGACCCAGTCTCCCCACTTTGCTTTCCAGGAGGCCAAGAAAAGATTACCCATAGAGAATATCACAGGAGAGACGGAGGCTACTCTTAGTACAGTTTCTGAATAGGCATACCCGGGTACCTCCCGTCTCTTGCCCAGCAGTAGGGAGACATAGTGGGGACATGAGGACAGAGATCTTGGGCAGAATAGGTGTTCCAGTTCTGAGATCCCCAGAACTCAGATATTAAGACATTTCTTCTGCACTCATAAGCCCACACAGCCTCCTGTTCTCACTTAGAGACCTATCATGCCTGTACAGGACCGGGTATTCACTCCTGTGCTCCCTAAAGACAGTGCTCAACTACTGTCCCACCAACTGCATATAGTTCTGATCCCAGGTCTTGCGGATGCATTGAAGCACCTGGCACAGCAGCTCACCTCATTCTTTTCTTCCTGTTCCAGCTATAATTGGGAAACTACTTTCCTGTCTTGAAAATGCATGGGCACAGAAGATGAATGGGGACTGAGAGTTAAATCCACTATTACTATTCTACTCAAACCTGTTGTTTATTTTCCACGGAAACTAAATAATGGACCTAAACTGTTTGCTATTACTTTAAGGAGCTGCTGGTGCATCATAGAAATCTTTGAAAACATTCTCTTTAGATTCATGATTCTACTTCAAATGCAGCCATTTTCTTCCTCCACCCTTGTTTGTTTTATTTGGTAGTTTTGCAAAATATTTGCAAGGGCAAAGAACCTGGCTTTGACCAGGCATTCCAGCAACTTTTTCTTTACGCTTCTGAGCTGCAGTATTGCCCGTAACATCAGAACATGAGCTCTGTAGCCACCTGTCCCATTCCTCATTACGGGGACTTTGGTCCTGTGCTAGCCCTCACTGCTTCCCTTAATATCCTCCAGAAGCACTGAGAAGAGTCTGGGCTGGGGCTGCACAGAGATCTGATAACAGAGTTCAGTTGGCCTCATGTCATGACTCTACTTCTAGACCATAGAACCAAGGATTTATAATCCAAAAAAAAATAAAATAAAATAAATTCATTAAAAGTCCATTACATAATTGTTTAATCACATAATTTTGCTTTTGGAAGGGAACTTTTTATTGATCATTTATTCCAACTTCATTTTGTTACTATGAGAAAACTAAGTTCAAGTGCCTGCCTAGCTTAAGGTCATCTGCGTAGGTGATGCCAGGTCCAATCTAGGGAGTTTTCCTCCTCTCCCTCTATTGGTGATTTTCACAGGAAGTAGGGGGATTTAATCTGCTTTGTTGGTTATTTGGGTTATATATGTACTAGGCAACTGCTACACAATGACCAATACAGAAGAGCAGACTGCACCCAAGTCCAGTGACTGTGTCACATGGAGATGACATGGTCCCTGGTTCCCAAAGTGTGAGTACAGGAGGAAAGAGGCCAGCAGGCCACACCCTCGCTTCCCTCCACTCTGTCAGGTAGAGATTCTTAGCCAAGATCTCCCCTTCCACCTACCAGAGGATTTTTTGAAAAAGTACACCCCCCAAAGTGCAGGTGCTGGGAACAAAATCCCCAGTGCAATGGTGGTGAGAGATTGGACCGAAAAAGTGATTGATGTCATTACCAAGGGAATGGGCTTCTTATAAAAGCAAGTTGGTCCCTCTCATCCTCTCTCTTGAGCTCACTTGCCCTTCTGCCTTGCATATTGGGTGGTGCAACATGAAGACCTTTGCCAGGTACCCACATCTTGATACTGGACCTCCAAGGCTAGAATTATGAGAAAGGCATTTTTCTTTATACATTACCCAGTCTGTGGTGTTCTGTTAACACAACACAAAATGGAGTAAAACAGAAAGTTAATAACTCAAGTAGGACTACCAGCCAGGCATGGTAGTGCATGCTTGTAATTCTAGAACTTGGGAGACTGAGACAGGAGAATTGCAGGTATGACAGCCTCAGCAACTTAGCAAGACACTGTCTCAAAATAAAAAATAAAAAGGAGCCGGGCATAGTGGCGCACACTTGTAATCCCAGTACTCGGGAGGCTAAGACAGGAGGATCATGGTTTCGTGGCTAGCCTCAGTTACTTAGTGAGGCTCTCCACAACTGAGTGAGACCCTGTTTCAAAATAAAGAATTAAAAATTAGAGCTGGGGGTGTAGTTCAAAGGTAGAATATCCCTTGGTTCAATCCCCAGTACCACAAAAATAAATAAATAAATAAATAAATAAATAAATAAATAAATAAATAAGACTGGGGTTGTAGCTCAGAGGTAAAATACCCCTGGATTCAATCCTCCAGTATCAAAAGAAAAGTGGGGCTGTTGCTCTCACAGATAACTGAAAATTTATGTGTATCTTTGAAACTGGGTAATAGGGAGAGATTCGAAGAGTTTCGAGGTTTAGGTTAGAAGTATCTTAGATTGCTTTCAGTGGAATGTTTAGGGTTATTTTGCAGGGGCTCAAAAGAGAGGAAATATAGGGAATATCTAGAACTTGCTAGAGACAAGTGAAGTGGTCGTGAGTAGAGTGCTGTAGGAATTCAGACATTAAAAGCCCTTCAGATGGAAATGAAGAACTAGGTATTAGAAACTGAGGTAAAAGCCACCCATGTTACATGGTGGCTGGGAGTCTGGCTGCATTGTGCCTGCACCCAGTAGCTTCGTGAATGGCAGAATTTAGGAACCAGGATATCTGGTGGAAGAAATTTCTAAGAAAATATGTAAAGAGTTGCATGGCTACTTTTAACCACGTATAGTAAGATGTGAGAAGAGAGAAATGATTTAAGGAAGGGATCTATAATTAAAAAAGCAACAGAATGGAAAGATTTGGAAAATTTGTCTCCTGGCTATGTAAAAAGTGAAAAGGTGTATTAAGAAGTACAAACCCAGGGTGTGGCTCAGTGACCTTGCTAAGTGATCAGTTCAGATGCAAGGAACTATGACAATGGGACAATGGACCCATAGGCATTCTGAAGTCTGCCGGCAGCCCTCCCCAGACTCTAAAACTATGAAAAAAATGGATTTATTTTCTGATATTGTACTGGGTCTTGAACCTAGGAGCACTCTACCACTGAGCTACATCTCCATCACTTTTTATTTTTTATTTTGATACAGGGTCTCATTACATATGTTGCTCAGGTTGGCCTCAAACTTGTGATTTTTCTACCTCAGCCTCCTAATTTGCTGGGATTGCAAGTGTGGGCCACTGTGCCCAGCTTTTTTTTTTTTTTTAAAATAAGTTACCTAGTCTGTGGTATTCTGTTATCGCATATAAAATAGAATAAGACAATAATGTAGGCACGTGGAATGACTGAACCTACATGAAAATTTTCCAGTCCTCTCTCTCTCGGACCTCAGGCTTCCAAGAGAAGTAACAGGAGTCAGATCACAGACAAGATGCTCCAGCATCTCCAAAACTAGGAGGCATAGTGATGTGGTCCATGTCAAAAGGCAAAACTAAAGCCTTCTCCTTTATTTTCTATCTCTTGCTCTGGGCTTCACATTGGAAGATACAGCTGAATCGGGAGGGAGCCCTTGGCCTGCAGGGCTGGTCAGCAGGAGTGGAAGCCTATTTTCAGCTTCTAGCCTCTAGGATAAAGGCTTTCCCATGGAGAGAGGTGAAATTCCATCTAATTTGCTCTTGATGTGGTCCACAGGTCAACAGTCTGCTGTTTGGAGACTCCAGGCAGGCTGCTGAATAGCTGGGAGCGGGCAGGCTTTTCCCCTGAACATCTAATCATACAGCATAGCCAGACTGACCTGCGCGAACGCAGGCGAGAGGGGACCAGACGTGACTCTGAGCAGACACTTGGCTGGCGTGTGACTGCAGTGTGTGCTCCCAGCAGGGCATCCCTGCCAGCATTCCCTCAGACCCCAGACAGCAGGGAGAGGGAAGCTATGGAGGCATCTGGAAATAGAGATTTTGTCCAGCCTGCTCAGGTTTCCGCTGTGAATCAACAGTTCCTCCTGGCTGGTGAGGGAGGGCCTCTAGCTCTGTGAGCAAGGGAAAGCAGCCAGGTTGCCAGGCAGGCTGGGACTAAGGCTGAGATCTTTGCAGGGATCTGGGATGCCCAAGCTAAGGATTCACTGGGAAGAAATAACAAGGACAAAACAATTGCGGCTTTGATTTCAGGACTAGACGTTGTCTTAAGGAATAAGAATAGATATGGCTGTGTCATATTTGACTACCAGACACACACTGATTAGCTTTTTAAAAATTGAATCTAAAGCCAGGTGTGGTGGTGCATGCCTGTAATTCTAGTACTTGAGAGATTGAGATAGGAGGAGGCTGCCTCAGCAACTTAGTGAGATCTTGTTTCAAAATAAAAAATAAAATGGGACTAGGAACGTAGTGCAGAGGTAGAATGCTGTAGGATTGAATCCCAGTAACAGAGACACACACACACACACACACACACACACACAAACACACACACACACACATAAATAAATAAAAAGAAGGAGAAGGAGGAGAAGAGGAGGGATGTGGGCCATATTTCCATATTTGACTACCAGTCAGCATACACCTATTGGCTTTTTTTTTTTTGGTACTGGGGATGGAGGCCAGGAGCATTCTAACTCTGAGGTACACCCTCAGCCCTATTTTATTTTTAGTTTGAAACAGGGTCTCATTAGGTTGCTGAGAGTCTCACTACTTGCTAAGGCTGTCCTTGAACTTGCGATCCTCCTATCTTGGCCTCCTTGGATTACAGGCATACTACATCACGTCAGCCTGATTGGCTTTTTTTTTGCGGTACTAGGGATGGATCTTAGGGGCATTCTACTTCTGAACTACAACCTCAAACCTTTTTTTTATTCTTTATTTTGAAACGGGGTCTCACTAAGTTGCGGAGGGCCTCACTAAGTAGCTGGGGCTGGCCACAAACCCGGATCCTCCTGTCTCAGACTCCCAAGTACTGGGATTACAAGTATGGGCCACCACACTTGGCTTCTTAAAAATTGAATTTAAAATGTTTTTTGTGGGAAATGTACTTCTCCATTTTTCTACTAAGTTCAACTTCATCATCATTATTATTATTATTATTATTATTATTATTATTATTATTGGTGCATTGTAATGGTACATCTTGATGAAGTTCAGGGTGATAGAGGCATACATGCCCACAGTACTTTTTGAGCCCTCCCCCGGTTCCCACCCCACTCTCTCTTCCTCCCACCTTCCTGTGCTCAACACAGTGATTGGCTTAAGTTTGTGTATGCACATCATGACCATTGAGGTGTTTCCCTCTTCAAGTCTTCCTCCCGCTTCCAGTCTCCCTCAGTTAGGTCCCCTCCTTCACTCCATTGAGGTTTCTCCTCCTTTGTCCAGAGTCCCTCCTGTGCCCCACTTTCTCCCTAGCTTCTGCATAGGAGGAATAACATCTGACCTTTCACTCTTTGTGACTGACTAATCTCACTTAGCATAATATTTTCCAGTTCCATCCATTTTCCTGCAAATGATGTAATTTTATTCTTCTTTATGGCTGAGTAGAATTCTATTGTACATATATATATAATATATATATTCCATAATTTTATAATCCATTTATCTGTTGATGGACATCTCTGCTGGTTCCATAGTTTGGCAATTATGAATTGTTCAGCTATAAACATAAATATGCATGTATTACTATGGTAATCTGGTTTCAATTCTTTTGCGTAGATACCCAGGACTGGTATAGCTGGGTCATATGATAGGTTCATTCTCATCCTTCTGAGGATTCTCCACACTTTTTTACAAAGTGGTTATACTAATTTGCAATCCCACCAACAACGTATCAGAGTGCCTACTCCTCAACATCCTCGCTAGCATTTCTTATTGTTTGTATTTTTTAATGATTGCCATTCTAATTAGGGAAGTTTTGATTTGCATCTCTCTGATTGCTAATGATGTTGAACATTTTTTCATGTATTTATTGGCCATTTGTATTTCTTTTTTCATGAAGCATCTATTTAGTTCACCTGACCATTTTTTTATTTGATTTTTTTTTTAGCAGGGTTTTTTTTAGTTCTTTGTATATTCTAGATATTAGTCCTCTATCAGAAGTGTAGCTGGCAAAGATCTTCTCCCATGCTGTTGGCTCTCTCTTGAGGTTCTTGATAATTTCCTTTTCTGCACAGATTTTCAGTTTAATGTAATCCCACATATTAATCCTTGTTTTACTTTCTTGTGCCTTTGACGTCTTGTTGAGGAAGTTATTTTACCCATTACTATATTTGGAGTGTTGGTCCTATGCCCTCTTCAAGTAACTGCAAAGTCTCTGATCTAATTTCTAGATTAATCTTGAACTGACTCTTGTTTGGGGTGAGAAAATGGGATTTATCTTCATTTTTCTGCATATGGATAACCAGTTTTGCCAACACCATTTGTTGAAGAGGCTATCTTTTTTCCAGTGTATTTTTTTGGTCCCTTTGTCAAAAATCAATTCCCTATAAGTATGTGGATTGGTTTCTGAGTCTTCTATTCTGCTCTGTCGGTCTATGTGTTTGCTTTTGTGCCAATACCATGCTGTTTTTTATTACTATGGCTCTGTAGTATAGTTTGAGGTCAGGTATTGTGATGCCTCCATTCACAGTAACCCCCAAAACAATAAAATACTTAGGAATAAAAAAGATTTCTACAACAAAAATTATAAAATACTTAAAGAAAAAAATTGAAGGAGATCTTAGAAGATGGAAGGATCTCCCATACTCTTGGATAGGCAGAATAAATATCAAAATGGTCATCCTTCCAAAAGTGATCTACAGATTCAATGCAATCTCTATTAAATATCATGGTCATTCTTCACAGATATATAAAATCAGTCCTTAAATTCATATGGAACAACAAAAGACCTATAATAGCCAAAATAGTTCTCAGGAATAAAAACCATGCAGGAGGCATCACAATACCTGACTTCAAACTATACTACAGAGTTCAACTTTTATGTCATTGTCTGGGCTTGTTATTGTTGGAGCTATTCGACTCCTTTGCTCCATTTGTGAATTCATACAGATGTAGGAGGTCAATGGCTGTTCTTCCCTTTTCCAGTTGAAGAAACTGAGACTAGGAGAGGATACTTGATATGTCTGAGGTTGCAAAAGTGAGTATCAAAGCATGTAAATTCCTGACTGGTTGACCACAAAGAAAGCATTAGATTTCTTCTCATACATTAGGCACAGATTCTGGGAATCTCCTGTGTACCCCACATCAATACATCAATTTCCCATCTCTCCCTCACTTGGCTTTACATACGTATACACACACAAACACACACACGTGTGTGCTCACATATTCTGTGTTGGCATCACTGAATCTGGAGATACACTCACACAATTATTCCCTCCTCTTTTTGTCTCAACTTGACTCAGAAACAAAGGGGAATATTTTTTTCCTTTATGATTAGTGATGGTGAGCACCGTTTCATATACCTATTAGATATTCAGATAAATATTTTCTGGAGAAATGTCCAATTCCTCTGCCCATCTTTATTTTTATTATTATTATTATTATTTTTGAACTCAGGGGCATTCTACCTCCGAGCTATACCCCCAACCCTATTTTTTTTTATTCTTTATTTTGCAATTGAGTCTCATTAAGTTGCAGAGTGCCTCACTAGGTAGCTGAGACTGGCCACGAACCCGGATCCTCTGGTTTCAGCCTCCCGAATGCTGGGATTACAAGCGTGCGCCACCACACCCGGCTCTCTGCCCATCTTTAATTGGTTTGATTTTTTTACTGTTAAATTCTAGGAATTCCTTCAAAAGCATCAACATAGAAAGCATAATGCTGGTTTCCAGAGCTGGGGAAGGGGAAATGGAGGGCTACTGTTAACAGTCTGAAGTTTCAGTTATGTGAGAGGGATACGTTTCAGACATCTGCTGTACATCATTGTGTCAATACTGTATTCTACACTTAAAAATTTGTTAAGAGGGTAGATATCAAGTAACGTGCTCTCACAATTTAAAGAAAAAAAAAATCCAACAACAAAGACATAAGGGGAAGAAGATGGGGACAATTGGATGATGGAATTAACACTGCATTTCCCAGGCATTCTTGTACAAGGCAGTGTTTTTACTGGTGATTGAACCAATTTATCCTGAAAGATAGCCAGAGTTGTAAGTGCATAAAGCTAAGTGATATCTCAATTTACACTTAACGCTAAGCCATTACCATGTGAGGATCCACAAGCCTGGGGTGCTGTTTGTAGTTTTAAACTCCCTCCAATTAAAAAAAAAAAAGGTCTTTTGGCTTCGTAGCTGTATGATGCCCACACTCAGTCCTCTGACAGCAGGCAACGGGCAGTCTTAGCTGATGGAAACTGCTGGGGTTGCTCTCTACTGAGCAAACAGTTATTGGGCCCAAATTTCTTTCTATATAAGTATGAACGAGTAACCCTGTCATCTTGATCTTTTAGGCTAGTGGAGCTCAAAGGGCTAATTTTTCTTAACACTCCTGTAAAGTATTTTTCCTGTGATGAAAAGGAAGGTATATTTACTTCTCTTCAAGGACCATTTCCTCCTCTCCCCCCATAATGAAGGGTGGGGGTCACTTTCTGGGTGACGAAAAAGCACAGGAAGGTTTAACAGCCACTGGGATGAGGTCTGTCAGGGTTCTAGGAAAGGTTTCATGAGTAATTGTGTCAGATCTGGAGAAGGGTGTTGTCTCTGTGGAGCAGTTCACTTTGTGGGCTCATGCACAGTGCCATTGGATAGCCACATTACTTCATAGCAAACTCCAAGGATCAGGACAGATATGCATCCCACTGACAAATCACACATCCAAGCCGGCCCTGATGTTCTCCTGTCCAGATGTCGGAGATGGACCACTCCCTCCAAATGTCTTAATCTGGTGATTCTTGCAGGTGGAAAAATGAAACAGTAATGTGCCCCCCTTGAATGGCTCTGGTGTCAATGCTGCTAGGCTTCTGGAGTTCCATGGCATGACCTTGCTGCCTGCTCCAGACCTCTGTGATCATCTTTCTGCGGTCCAGTTGAGCCCAGTAGAGGGACTCATCAAAGATGTGGACTCAGTAACCAGGAGGGAGAGGCGAGGAATTCAATATAGGAAACAGTGATTGAAAAATGGCCATTCTGAAGAAAGATTCAACTTCTTCAGTAGGATGTAAAAGCAAAGACCAGAATCCAAACTGGGCTGGCACCAAGGAGCCAACCGGAGGCGAGGAGTGAATTTGGACAATCAGCCAGGAGGGAAAATGAAAATGTGTATAGCCTGAGGAAATTGGAACTGAAAATAAATTGTGCTGAAACAGCATGGTGGTTTGGTGGGAGATAACAGAATGAGTTTACGTGGTGCCTGGACATTGATCCAACAAGCGGGACGGTTTAGCTGCCATGCCTGTGGCATGGCTATCTCCTCTTCTCTTTATTTCACTTTATTCTTCCTCTAGCAATGCTCAATATGTGTCAACTTCTCCACCACCATGCCCACCATCATCAGTTCCCATTCTCTGGTCTTTCGTTCTGAAACATTCTAACCCTGACCCCATGACTTGGCTAATGATTGCTTCTTTATTTCAGTCACTGGCCAAGTTGTCACTTCCTCTGGGTAGCTGTCCCTGGTCACTTCCCTACCTTAGTTCTGGCAAGATGCTTCTTCCCTGTGCCCTGATAGTCCCTGCATTTTATCTACCCCAGCATGTGTCACACCTTTGTCCAATAACTTATTCATTAGTACTCTCCCCTTATAGATTGTAAGTGCCAAGAAAGTATGCGCTGTGTCTATATTGTTCTTCCCCTTCAGTGATATCCAGTACAGTGCCTGTCCTCAGTAAACAGCAAATAATTTTTCTTTGTTTGGTACTAGGGATTGAACTCAGGGATATTCTACCTCTAACAACAGCCCTAGCCCTATTTCTATTTTGAAACAGGATCTTGCTAAGTTACGAAGGGTCTTGCTAAATTGTGGAGGCTGGCCTCAAACCTGTTTCAGCCTCCCAAGTGCCGAGATTATAGGTGTGTGCCACCACACCCAGACCAAATAAAATTTCATCTATGCATATGAGACATTTTCTTTCCATTGCTTTGAAACATGGCTTCTAACAAGAAAGATAAAGGCTAGAATTCTGAATGATGATTGTATTGTCCAAATGAATTAATCTTATCTCCTTAACAGTCTGAAAGTTCCTTCAAGATAGAACCTATGTGTTTTCTGTCTCTCTTCCCCATCACTGTTTTCTTTCCTCAAGCCCAACATAGTGCTGGGCATACAATAGATGCTTAGTTTTAAAAAAAAAAATGTCATTTGACTGCAATGGTTAGCTTTCAAAAAGGAGGAATGATATGATCTCTCCTTTAAGACATAAAACAATTTGCTTCAAAACTTGCCTGAGTGTTTGAGATTAGACAAAATTCCTTTTTAAAATGGGAAAATGGGACTTTATTAGGTCTTGCCCTCTTTCTTTCCCTACAGAAGATGAAGCAGATATTTCATTCAGTTGGAGATGCCGTCTGCAGCAAATAACCCTTGGGATTTGAGAGGGATTATTTGGCCACTGGAGGGCTCTTACGTTTTCCCATGTAATGCAATTGAAACCTATTCAGAATGACTGAATAATTAATGCCACATTGTGCAAAGTGTGCTCCCCAGCTCCTCTCACAATTTCTTTAAATGCAGAATTTCAAGAAGACCAGACCTAATTTACTGTGTGTTTTGCTTCTTCAACAAAAAACATGAGATGAATAATTTCTCCACATCATGGCTTTGCATTTCCTCATAAATAGGGCATCTGTTAACATGGATTATTATGTATGCAATGCTAGCATGATTAGATTCAAAATGCCCACCCCAAAAAGCTATTTTTTAAAGGAATGACTTATGAGAAAATGAAAAAGAGAACTAGTGAGGAAAAATTATTAAGAAAACTCTGATAAGGGCAAGAAGTTAAGAGTAACCTTGTAGTAAGCATGGTACTTCAAGGTCAGGGAATGGGTACCACTTATTCCACAATATTTATCCAGGGCCTTCTGTATGTTGAGCCCTATACTAGCTATTGGAAAGAAAATTGCCATCTAGTGATAATAAAAGTAGTTATGCCCACTAAGGATGGGACTGTGTCTTGTTCTCCACTCAATCGAGAATCTTAGATAAGATCCTGGCATTCAGTAAATATGCAAGAATAAATACAAAGGTAATATTTGTTTAGCACCTTTTACATGCTTTGGATTATCTTTTAAAAGCTTTTATATTTGTTAGAGTCTTTAATCTCCACAATAATCTAAAATTAGTAACCATTATACTTTTATTTTACAGATTGGAAGACTGAGAATAAGAGGGATTACTTAAGTTTTCTGAGGTAGGATTCAAACCCAAATCTGCCTGACATCAAGTCTGATATAAAATATGTGCTTCCAATCATTAAGCTATGTTCCATATAGATGATATTCTTACAATCTGTGCATTCACACCTAGTACCAGAAATAAATGTGCAAGCAAGTAGCCAAAATAAAAATAATATAATTGGAGAAAGGCACTTCTGTTGTATCACTTATCTGCCTAGAGAATTCTGGAAAGGCTTGATATAGGAATTAAAATACTATCTGCTTCATGAAGATAATGTGAAGCAGAGTCACAGCTGATCCTCCAAGGACACGTTGCATGGGTGTTGTAGACCATTGTTCTGGGGCTTGGAGGATCATTTGTTACTATGCAATGACCTATCTCTTTCTGACTGCTGCGGCATAAGAAGCTTCTTTTGAAGTGTAGTAAAGAGTAATTGTATATATTTTTACCCTTTAGAAGTTAAATACACACACACACACACACACACACACACACACACACACACACACACGCCGAAGAATATATAATTCAATGAGTAGATAAGTTTAACATACTTACATAGGGCAAACAAAACAGAAAAAATTTACCTGCATCTTAGCAGCCTCTTTTACATGTCTGTATTTGTTTCCTTGGCTGTTATCAAATTATAAAATAAATTGCTAGCTAGTTGGGTGTGGTGGTGCATGCCTATAATCTTAGTACTTAGGAGGCTGAGATAAGAGAATGGCACCTTCCAAGCCAGCCTTGGAAACTTAGCAAGACCCTATTTAAAAATAAAAATAAAATAGAGCTGGGGTATAGTTCAGTTGTAAAATCTCCCTGAATTCAATCCCCAGTATATAAAATTAAAAAGATAGAAAGAAAAAATGGTAGTTTAGAATAACAGAAATTTACTCTGTTAAAGAGAAATTTACTCACATAGAATAAACACAAACAAACAAACAAACAAAAAACTTTATTTGAATCTCAGTAGGCTCTTTTACATGCCTGTATTAGTTTCCTGCGGTTGTTATAACACATTATAAAAGAAACTGGCATCTAGTTGGGTGTGGTGGAGAAATGTTCTCCCTCACAGTTCTGGAGGCACGTGTGGGCAGTCGAAGTGTTAATGCTGTGGCTTTCTTCTGGAAGCTGGAAGGGAAAGCCTGCTCCATGCCTCCTTCCTAGCTTGCAGTGGCTTTCCGCAATCCTTGGCATTGCTTGGCTTGTCAATGCATTGCTCCAGCCTGCCTCCACCTTCACATAGTTCTCCCCTTCTGTGTCTCGAATCTCCCCCTCCTTTCTCTTAGAGCTTGCCTTAAATTCAAGATGATCTCATCCTGGGATCCCTGTGCTCATCAGCTTCCTGTTGCTGTGACAAGATACCTGAGATAATAAACTTAGAAGGAGGAAAGGTCTGCTTGACTCACAGTGTTGTAGTTTTGGTCCGAAGTCGTTTGGCCCCTTGCATGTGGGCCTGTGGAGAGGCAGCGCATCAGGGCGGAAGCACATGGTAGAGGAGGTGTTCCCTTTATAGTAGCCAGGAAATGAAAGAGAAAGGGATAAAGGAAAAGGGGCTAGGGTTCCGATAGATATCCCCTTCAGGAACACATCTCTAGTGACCCTATTTCCTCCCACTAGGCCCTACCTCTTAAAGGTTCCACCCACTCTCAAGAGAGACACAGGCTGGCCAACATGTCTTTAACATGTGGGTGTCTTGAGGGCATTTAAGTTCCAAACTATAGCAATTCCTAATTACATCTTAAAAAAACAAAACAACAACAAAAAAACCTCAAATACCTATTTCCAAATAAACTCACATTCAAAGGTATCAGAGGCAAAGACTTGGACCTATTCGGGAAGGACGTGAGGACATAATTTAATCCATTACGGGCTCTTTCTTCAAGGGTATTGCTACCCTAATTCACTTGTTTTTCTACTTCATACAAATAGAATCATATGGTTTGTACTATTGTACATGTTTGATTGCTTTTTCTCAAAATTATATTGTGAGATGTATTTTATTGTTGTGTATCGCTGTAGACAGTTTATTATCATTGTTGTATGGTATTCCCTTATATGAATATAACATAATTTATTCATTATATTGTTCTGGTCACTTGGGTAGTTATGAGTTTGGTGTTATTACAAATAATGCTGCCCTGAACATATTTATACGTGTGTGTGTGTGTGTGTGTGTGTGTGTGTGTGTGTGTATCACTGGGGATTAAATTCAGGGGCATTCTACCTACACTCTCAGCCCCACATTATTTTTATTTGGAAATAGGGTCTTGTTAGTCTCACTACTTGCAGAGGCTGTCCTCGAACCTGCGATCCTCCTATCTCAGCCTCCCAAGTACTGGTATTACAAACATGCGCCACCACATCTGGCTCTCTTTGTACACTTTTTAAGGCAAACTGGTGCATGGATTCATGTGGGCTCTACATCTGGGGAGAAACTGGGAAGGCACAGCATATACACAGGACCTGCCTTAGTGAGACTGCCAATCAGTTTGGCGATGTGGTTATACAAGACATGAAAGGTTTTAAACAGAGAAGAGATGTGATCCGATTTATCCATTTAAAAGATCACTGGCTGCAGAGATACAATAGCACAGAGGTTTAGCTTCCACACAGCATTCACAAAGGAAAGTAGGAGGAAGCAAAGCTAAAAGAAAGCTGGGATCAGAGTAGAGAAGGTTTTCTAACTCGCAGCCTAGAAGTGTGGCCTCCTTTTGTTGGGAAGAAAAAGACATGCTTAAAAGTAAGAATGGGACCAGGGAGTAGCTCAGTGGTAGAGCAGTGGCCTAGCATGTGTGAGGACCTGGGTTCAACTTAAGCACCGCAAAAAAAAAAGAGAGAGAGAGAGAGAGAATGACATTATTATATTTATTCAACAGGAGGAAGATGAATGGTGGGAACTAGTCAGGAGAAGAAATTAGACCTTGAGACCTTGGGGGGGATGCATGGGGGATGATTCTAGAATTGTGGGGAGAGAGATGCAGGGCAGAGAGATGGGAAGATGGGAGAAGCATGATTCAGTGGAGCAGACAGATACCAGCGGCTCCCCTGAAGTGGTGCGCAGAAGACAAAGAGTGGTCTTTGGTTCCTTCCAGCTTAACAATCTCTTTAGGACACTGTCTAGGGCAGTGAAATAGCATAGACTGAGCTTGCCATTACCGAGCCCACATTCTGGAGGGGGCACAGTAGGGCTTAGGATATATGCTGTCCTGGCTGCATTTATCAAATGGGTTCACTCTGGAGCAATGAGAAGCTTCATGTCACCAAAGTGTGCCTCTGTCTGCCTTGCCCAGAGTCCTGAGGTCAAGTGGAAACACGTTGTCCCCTCTGTATTCTTGAACATCAGAAAGAGATTCTTGGGCTCACCCGATCAGTGTTTATTAAGAACCCACCAAATCCCAGCAAGGAGTTAATTTGATCACACAAAGCATGCCAAGGGAAATAGGGAGACTGGGAAAAGGAAGTGTCAGGAAGGGTGATGGTAGAGAACATCTCAAACGCATGTGTGCATATGTGTGGTACTAGGGATTGAACCCAGGAACATTCTACTTCTCAGCCTGATGTCTGGTAGCACACCATTTCCTAAAATTCTCTTCTAGCCCATGCCCAGAGAAGTCAGAATGCCACTTTAAGACTTTGAAAAACATTGGTGACATTTACCTATGTTGATACATCAGAGTAAAAATAGCCCCTCCTGCCCTCCTCATTTAACCCCTTCTCTTTAGCTCAACATCCCCTCCATTTTGCCTCTGCTCCATTTTTCCCCTTTGTAGATGCATCAGGTCTCAAGTTCAGCTTAATCCAACTGCTAGATGTATTATTCATTTCTACGCTTTAATGATGTGATAAGGTTTCTGGAAATAGGAAAAGGCTCATTAAACTGTCATTTGAATATAGATCACACCTAAATTCTAAGAAAGACAAAGTCTGCCAGCCGCGGATGCATTTGCCTTCTCAACACAGCTCTCTACAAACTGGGAAGGCAGAAAGAAGCATTTCAAAGACAAGATCCCCCAGATTAGCATGTACTCTTGATTTATTCTGTAATTAACGATAACTCACAAACAGAATGAGGGATTCAGAGAGACAGGAATGAATACAGGCCAACTGAAGACGGAATCCGGGTGTCAAGCACAGTGAGACGTGTGTTTTGTCCCTTTCTGTGATCGGTGGTTTGATCAGGCAGGCTCTATTTGAAGTAAGGGAATATGTAAGGGTTTTAATTTGACTTGCATGGCATAGAACACGTCATCCCTGCCTGCGGAAGATGATTTGAAACACAACAACTTGCCTGCAGATTCTCCTCTCTGCTTTCAGGTTTGAGAAGATGCTGGAAATGTAGGAGTGCAAAGGAAGGATTCATCCCCAGATGCTGGTGAAACTAGGAATGTGTCCATCTATTCCTGTATCTTGCAATTCATAAGGGATCAGAAATAATCAGAGTTAACCTGTATTAAAAAATTGCCATGTGCCAAACCCTGGTTTATGCATTCTATACACACTTCTTCATTTATTTCCCACTGTCACCCTATGAAATTGGTCAGTGTTGCCCTTAGACAACATAGGACTTCACCTGGACTCCCTGGTTTATTTGGCCTATTCTGGCCCTCTCAGCTGTGTCCCCCTACCCAAAGAATAAGAAGTTGATTCAGGAAGTCAAAAAGACATACCACCAGCCACCTGGGACAAGGAGGTCCCTTCCTTAACATATCCAGACACAATCCAGGTTCTGAGAAGTTCTCTTACCTGGTCCATCTTGAAGTCAGACTGGCTGTATAGCATGGCATTAGATCTCTAGGCACAGGCGGCCATCCATGTGGCTTGTGGGTAGAGAATGTTATGCGGGCTGGGCTGTGAGTGTGCAATGTGGGATGGAGCCAGGGGTGGGAAGGGAAGAGGAGGAGAGTGGGCCATGGGCAAAATTCCACGGCAGGTTCCTCGCACACCATCACATTCAGAGAGAACTCCATGGAGTCCAAGAATTCTCAACTCAAACCTTGTGCTCCAGGTCATTATAAAAGTACATTTGTCATGGTGAGAGGATTGGACATGTTTTGTTTCATGATTGGCTAACTTGATTTTTACATTTGAGTATTTTGATATATGGTTATACATAGATTGCCATTTGTATTCTTGCATTAGGTCCTAAAAATGTTGTAGGTGGTAGCTGGGTGTGGTGGCGCATGCTTGTAAACCCAGTTCTTGGGAGGCTGAACCAGGAGGATCACAGGTTCCAGGCCAGCCTCAGCAACTTAGTGAGGACTTCCTCAACTTAGGGAGAGCCTGTTTAAAAAAAAAAAGGGGTGCAGGTATAGCTCAGAGGTAGAATGTCCCTGGGTTCATTCCCCAGTACCAAAAATAAATAGATAAATAAATAAATAAATGTTGTAGGTGAGCTTCATATGGGAAATATTAATATCTGCATTTTACATATGGGGATATGGAGAGTTTAGTCACTTTCTAGTAAGTGCTGAAGTCAGACTTTGAATTCAGGAGGCTTTATTCCAGTGTCTACATTTTCAACTGGTACCTGCTACTTCCTTTTACTGAGTTTCTTTGGTTTAAATCTTGGTGTCCTCCCAAATTTCATGTGGGAACCTAATTCCCCATTAGGGATGATATTAAGAAGGTGCATCTCCTGGAAAGTGATTAAGTCAGGAGGACTTTACCCTTATGAAAGGGGTTAGTGGCCTTAAGAGTTGAAGGCAGACTTGACCACTTCTACCATGTGATTCCCCATTGTTTATTTTTCTCATCACGTGAGGACACAGCAAGATGGCACCATCTTACAAGCAGAAACCAGCCATGATAGATACCAGATCTACTAGTGCCTTGATTTTGAATTTCCTAGCCTCTGAAACTGTAAGCAGTAAATGTGTGTTTATAAATTAGTGAATCTGAACCGGGCGTGGTGGCCCACACTTGTAATCCCAGCATTCGGGAGGCTGAGACTGGAGGATCCGGGTTCGCGGCCAGCCTCAGCTACCTAGTAGGCACTCCGCAACTTAGTGAGACCCGGTTTCAAAATAAAGAATAAAAAATAGGGCTGAGGGTATAGCTCGGAGGTAGACCACCCCTGAGTTCAATCCCTAGTACCGCAAAAATAAATAAATAAATAAATAAATAAATATATAAATAAATAAGTGAATCTAAAGTATTTTTATAGCCTCCCAATGGACTAAGGAGTAAGGTAGAGAGACACCTGGGGAAGCATCCAGTCAGCTCAGCTAATTTTGTGATGAGATTGGAGTCACTGGACAAACCTGAGGCAGCTCCTATGGACAAAGTCTCTTTCTTGTCCTGTTCTTGGGAGGAGCGCAGTGGGACCCCAGGGCCTCTGATAGAATAAGTAGAATGTGTTTGTGGGTAGAAACAGGTGGGGAAAAATCAGAGACATTGGGGACAAGAAAACCTGTCCAAAATGTCTCATTAGCAACTTTATCAAAAATAATTAACTTGATTTGATCATAAGGAGACAGATGAAGTCATTCAGAAAAAGCTACAATGGAGGATGTGATAGACGGAACCCTTAGACTCCAACATCTCTGTGTACCCTTCTCCCCCGAGGGTGTGCGGGATCTGAGAAAGATGGAACAGTGAGTTCTCTATGTTGCACATATGACAGAAGTCAGAGGGTTTTGCAGATGTGAGTGAAATCTCTAACGGATGATTATTTTTCTTTTTCTTTCTTTTCTTTTCTTTTCTTTTTTTTTTTTTTTTTTGCAGTACTGGGGATTGAACTCAGGAGCATTCTACCTCCAAGCTACACCCCCAGCCCCATTTTCTATTCTTTATTTTGAAACAGGGTCTCACTAAGTTGCGGAGTGCCTCACTAGGTAGCTGAGGCTGGCCGCGAACCCGGATCCTCCGGTCTCAGCCTCCCAAATGCTGGGATTACAAGAGTGCGCCACCACGCCTGGCTCTAATCAGATGATTTTATGATACTCATTCTCCTGGGTGGACCTGCCTCAGTCAGCGGACGGTCCTTAAATAAAGGCTTGGTCCTTTCCTTGGAGAGAGAACAGCACAGTTATTCTCCCTTTCGCCATAAAGGAGCAAACTGCTGTGCTGTGGAGAGGGCCACATGGCAGACACAGTGGGTGGCCTTTAGAGGTGAGCGACTCAGACACCTACACCTGGGAGGAATTCAATTCTTCTAACACCCAGTAAGCTGGGAAGAGCACCCGGAGTGTTAGATGTCAAGGTAGCTCCTATCGGCACTGACTTCAGCCTCCTGAAATTCTGAGAAGAGGACCCAACGCACCGAAGCCCAGATAACTGAGCCCTGGGAACTGTGAGATAAGATGTTTGTGTTATTTTAAACTACTGAATTCAGAGTAATTTTGTTTTGCAGCAACCGGAATCTACAACAAGGAGCATTCTACAAGACACTCATTGGAGCTGGATGTGGTGGTGCACCCTTGTAATCCCTGAATTTGGGAGGCTGAGATCAGAGGATCCGGATTCTCAGCCAGCCTCAGCAACCTAGTGAGACCCTGTTTCAAAATAAAGAATAAAAAATAGGGCTGGGGGTATAGCTCAGAGGTAGAATGTCCCTGAGTTCAATCCCCAGTACCGCAAAAAGAAAAAAAACCAAAACACTCATTGGGACCCTTTGAAACACCATCATCATAAAAAGTGACACACATGAAAGAAGAAGGAAGACTCTAGTTTAAGAGTACTTGGAGAGAGAACAAATAGCAGCAATCAACAGCAGCACAGCAGTCCTGTGTTGGCAATGACATGCAAATGTTCAGTCACACTGACTTTTGGAAACTCAATGCTGTTTTCTTTCCCTGTAAATATTGTTTTCCTTGCACAGGTCTCTGTTTCTGTGTTTGGAGCTCATGGTAGGCATCATGGCTTTGGATCTTCCCAATGACCCCTTGAAGATAGTGATATTTCCATGCAAATAATTATACTGTTTTAGTACTAGAGAAGTGACCTCCGGGCAGTGGTAGGAAGGCCAGGGTTTAATGGACGTGCTGGGGTCATAAGAATGAATGTTAATGGCCCGCACCAGCCCCCTCTTCCACAGCTCGGAGAGTGTTGGGGTGGGAGCAGGAATTGCTTTGGCAAATTTATAGTGATAGCACGCTACCTTTGGACAAGGACAATGTTTTTTGCAATGAGGAATTTGCACTCAGGAGGCCCTAGGGGAAGTTTGTCTGCAGTGTTCAGCCTGTCATTTCCCCATATATAGAAACCTACTCCCCACCAAGCCTACTGTCTCTTTGCAGGAAGGAAAAAGTACCTAAAAATTGAATTCACATTAAGACACGAGTGACCTCCATTCAAGGTTTTGGCATTTACAAAAGACTGCTGGGTGAATCTGATGCTTAAACCCACATGAGATGGTTACCTCCAATGGCAGAATCTCAATCTCTGTGACACCATGTTATGGGAAGTCAATTTTAAGATCCTTAAAGAGTTCTAGTTATTTTACATACAGGACAAGTCTATCAGATGAATTGCCAACAGTCCTCTCTGTGAGTCCTCTCTGTGCATACAGGGCATGTGTGTGAGCATACTTATACACACACACACACACACACACACACACACACACACACACACAGTGTTTGGTTAGTCGATATTGTCAACTTGACTGGATCATGAAACACCTAAGATGATGTGACTTTGGGTGTGTTGATGCGATGATTGATTTATGTAAAGCAGATTGAAGGGGAGTCCTGCCCTGAATGTAAGCAGCACCGAACCTGATAGGTGCAGGACCAGGACTGACCTGGATAAAAGAAGGAGAAAAGCACGTGAATGCATGTGCGCTTCTTCCTGAAGAAAGAGCATTTGCTTTTGTCTGAGATATTGGCCTTCAACTCTTCAGACTGGACTTTCACCATTGTTTCTCCAAAGAGTTTTCTGGCCTTTCAGTTTTGGACTGGAACTGAATTAGTGGTGCCTCCGATTCTGAGACTCCAGCTCTTGGACCGCTCAACCAGCTGTGGGTTCCTCCGGCTCTCCACATGCAGTTGGCAACTTGGGACTACACTACATTGGACTATACGCTGATTTGATAATTCCCCTTCTACCATATACCTGTCCTGTGAATTTTGTCACTCTAGTGAATCCTGTCAATACACACACACACCACCACCACCACCACCACCACCACCACCACCACCACCAGAATGGCAAATACACTGAGATAGGAAAAGACTCATAGGTAGAAGTAGAGTTTATTCATGCATTCATTCCACAAATAGGTATTAATCATCATAAACTAGGGACACATAGCAAGCATGGTATTTGTCTAGTCAATGTGGAACAAGCAAAGAAATAGAAAAGCCCTGTCCTTGAGGATATCCAAAAAATAATAAATAAATAAATAAATAAATAAATGAATAAATAAATAAATAGGACAATGCACTTGCTCTTTATTAAGGGCCCAAACTGAACCTCGTCCTATGCTCTATGTGCTTCTGACTTCTCTCATATAAGCCCATTCACATCAAGGTGTATATAACTAGTGTCATTTTATATGTGGTATATTAAGTCCCAGAGCATTTAAATAATTTCCTCAATGTCACACAGAGAGCAAAAAGACTTGTTTGCTCTCCAATAGATTCTCCTACGTTAATCATGAATAACATAGTGTCTGCTGAACTGAGTCTCTGAAAGAGAAACAGGTTATAACTGGTCAGAGAAATTCAGAGTTGGCTGTCTGAGCTAAGTGAGGGAAAGCACCCTGGTTTAGAGGCACTAAACTGCATTTATGTGGCAGAAGCTGGAATGCAGCGGAGAAGGGGGACAAGCAGTAGTCAGAAAGGGCTAAGCAAGGACACAGGGTTGTGTATAGACTAAATGGGGCCAGCGGGGTGTCCACACTGACCTCAGCAGTAAGAATCCGTCTATTAGTATAGCCAACGTGAAAAGGAAGTCGAAGTGGTGGCACAGGGGATTTGGGGTGGGGAGGTTTGGAAAGCCAAGAGCCAGGGTTCTCATCTAGACAGTTGCTGATGAGATCCTACAGGGAAGGGGAGGGAGCAGGGGTGACACATTCCCATGGTATGATGTGGACAGGCCCCACTGTATGCTGGGAGAGGGAGCGAAGGGGACCAGGACTGTTAGAGATGGTGATCATGTTGTGATGATGTGCATAACTTTAGTAAGCAGTTACTGTGCACCATGCTCTGGAGGAAGTATTGCCATGAGTAGCTCCATAAAATAAATACTATTGATAATTCCACTTTAGCAGGAGAAACAAATTCCAAGAGGTTAAGTGATGAGTCTGTGATCCCAGTCTATAAGCAGCAGAAACATAGACTTGGACAAAGAGCCAGAGCTGAGAATACAGAGGGACTCCCCTGGCTACGAGAGTCCAGATGGGAGACTCTTCAGGCTTCCCTCTGGATTCCTTGCCCAGCAGCCCACACCAGAGGGGCCCTAGTGAATATGCAGAAAACTAATTGCCTAATTGATGAAAAGGGTTTTTGAAAATGTCTGCATGGTCCCCTGAAAGGAGGGATGCCTGCTCCTCGTTCTATTTCAGAACCTCTTTATACTTTATCTTTTAACCATTTTCCCTTCAAATTTAACTCTGCTGCCTTCTGCACTGAGGATTACCTAAAGGCCAAGTTTGACATTCTTAATCCAGCCATTTCTGAGTTATCTGAGAGCAGAAAAGGTACAGAGATAAATGCTTAAAGTGTTAACTCTGGAAGTGCCGAGGGAGCTAAGATGGGCAGCTCCCTTCCCTGAGAACCCTGCAGGGCTCAGACCTATGGGACGTTCCTGTGAGCTGGACAGTGCCCAGTGATCCTTCACAGTCCCTGGGCCCTTGTTTATTTGGTCTGTTTTTTAAAGCTGCCTACAGTTAAACCATATAGCCCTTCAAACTGCTGGAAGGTATTATTTCCCAGAAAGAGCTTAGCTGAAGGAATGGAACTCATAGAAAAATACTGACAACAGAACCCGAGTCATGGAGGAAAACCAACAGGTGTTTATTTCACAAGGACTGGACCTAGGGAAGAAGCCATGCTCTTCGGAAATCATTCAAACCTAGTCATCACTGAGCATCCACAACGTACCAAATACGATGCCCTGTGCTGACAGGCAAATAAAAAATGAACAGAACAGACCTGCTCTCCCGCTCTTGTGGAATTAACATTGTAGACTATTTACATGAAATTAAACCTTATTTTCTTTCCAGTTATATTCTGAATAGCAGCAGGAAATACCAAAGAGGCACAGCAGAAGTAGAGTGTTTGCCTGGATTAACAGATCACATAAGATCCTAACACATTATTCAGAAGCCTGGAATGATGATGGAGTATCATGATCCCTTACACACACACACACACACACACACACCACACTTTTATCTCTTACATGAAGGATGAAGGATATGTTCTTTATTTAGAACTAGCTGAAAGAAAAGCTTCAGTTTTTAGGGTTTTAATAAAGAGAAAATATAGGGCAAAATCCTCCTCGTGGGTGATCCTATAATTGGTTTGAAAAGACTTTCACATGTGAGGAGAACAATTTAAAAAAATACAGTAAAGTCCTCATACTTTCCTGTCCACCTTTATTAAATGTAAACACAGATTCTGCCTTCTTAAGGGAGCAGACTGCTTCTAAGAACTTGGCATTAATTACTGGGATGCAGATGGGTACAAATAGATGCTGCCAGCTATAAATGAGTTGGATCTGTTCAATAAATTAGGTCTCGTCAGGAATATGTTATATGTCCTGAAAGTCATAAAAGAGCATTTCTTTGTAATTACATAACTTCTGCGTCTTATTTCTAAATTCATCTGAATTGCTGCAACTTAATCAACTCACCAGAAGCCTATTACGACACAGCAGTGGTCTCTGGAGATAGAACCGTGAACACAATAGTCCCATACAGCACCCTGCTTTCTGGAAGCTTACATTTTAGTGGATGATACAAGAACAGGTTAAAAAAAAACCTACATAAATAAGTGCAAACTGAAAAGTCTATGGAAACCAAGGCAGTGGTAAGCTAGACAATTTCGGATGGGCTGTGCTTTAGACGGAGTGGTCAAGGAAGTCTTGGGCGTGAATAAGGATTAGCAAGATTTCAGCCAGACATGAGCAAAGGACCGATGGGGTGAAGGGTCATGAACATGGAGAAGGGGCTTGTGGGGGACATAATTGAAGGGTGCCCTGAATCTGCTCTTCAGTCCTTTGATAGGGATAAAAAAGGGGGGAATCAAGCAAGGACAGCTCTTCCTTTTCAGGTGAGTAAATGAGTGGAGGGGATGGCCATTGTACCGGAGGGGGGGGGGAGAGACAAATGAAGGGAAGACAAGTTTGTCCAGGTGACAGAAGAAGAGGGACTTCATGTGTAATGGCTTCTGCCTTCTCAACATGAAATGAAGTCTCTGATCACATGTTTTGTTGCAGAAAAAACAATTTCCATAGACCATTAGCTTCCTCTCAAGCCCTTCCCCCCAATATATTTTGACCTGCAAAATTGCCAGTGACCATTTTTCCAATTTCTCCCTCTTAGCATTTTACCTCCCCCCCTTCCCTCTCTTTGAGGCACTCAGCTTCAAGAATGCAGGCATTGGAGTGTAGTACACATACTCAGTTCTCCCCAGATACAAATTCTGATGAAACCCAGACCCAAGGGAACTGCAAAATGAGGTAGAGTATGTTCCGTTTCTTCTAGTATTGCTGTCTTTCCACTTTAGGATACCCTGATTGCTTTGGGGGAATGTGGAGCAGTGCTTTCTTCCATTGCCAATTTAATGACCCTATTATACTAATTGCCCCTCTCACCATCATATTCACTCTTCCTCCCATATTTCAGACAAATGACTTAACTTTTCCAACAGAGCTCAGGAGGACTTCACCATCCACCCAGGTAAAATGTCACTACATAGTGCTAATGTTTGTATATGTATATGCTACATCACAAAGCTACTGGAGGAAGCAATAGACTAACAAATAAATATAATTATATTATTATACTGTAATTTCCTAACATTATTTACAAAACCTGAGCCCCATCAGGTAGTAGGATGGGGGGAAATCTAGTTTCATTTTGTGTTTAGAGTAAAAACACATGGAAAAAATGACATGTAGCAATAGAATCTGGTTGAGGAGAAACAAAATTTACTAATCTGCATCAATCAGTCATTCATTTTTTTTTTATATCTCAAATATTCTTGAGCATTTAGAATATTACCACTGACCTCACCTTGGGTTCTTGGCATTGAAAATTTAAGTGGAATAAGAATATATTATAGCAGAAGAGTAAGTAGAGCCAAAACTCAAAGTGTCACGAGAACTGGGACTTAGAAGG
The DNA here is from genome assembly GCA_004027655.1 of Graphiurus murinus. Lineage (NCBI taxonomy): Eukaryota > Metazoa > Chordata > Mammalia > Rodentia > Gliridae > Graphiurus > Graphiurus murinus. The sequence continues at coordinate 66,995 of PVLC010002682.1, read as the reverse complement.
GACAGACAGCTGATTAGCTGTCCGGAGCCTGCAGGAGGAGTGGACAGTGCAGATAATTGCCAGCAAATGCATTCACTGAAGAGGTGATAGATTTTGTGGTGGTGGTGGTGGTGGGTTACTACAGACTAAACCCAGGGTATTCTACCTGTGAGCTATACCTCCAGCCCTGTTTAATTTTTTTTTTTTTTGAAACAGGGTTTCAATAAGTTGTGGAAGGCCTTACTAAGTTGCTGAGGCTGGCATCAAAATTGCAATCCTCCTGTCTTAGCATCCCAAGTACTGGGATAACAGGAATGGGCCATCACGCCAGGCTAAGGAGGTGATATTTAAACCAAGGTAATAGTAATACTTTGTGGTCATGGGGTCGGGGTTACAAGTGAGGAAGAGGAGGGAGAATGAGAAGAAAGAAAAGGTAAGTATAGAAAAAGAGGTAGAGATTGTAAGAACAGACCTGATTTGGCCTCTGCAGATCTTTTGGGTAGATCCCTGCTGCTGTGGGCAGCTGGCAAAACCAGAAGCAGACCCATGTACTTACAGTTAACTAATTTTTGACAATGGAGCCAAAAACATACACTGGAAAAAAAGATAGCCTCTTTAACAAACGGTGTTGGCAAAACTGGTTAACCATATGCAGAGAAATGGAAATAAACCCCACTTTCTCACCCTGCACAAGAGTCAACTCAAGGTGGATCAAAGACCTGGAAGCCAGGCCAGAGACCTTGCAGCTACTTGAAGAGGGCATAGGCCCAACACTTCAACACATAGGTACAGGTAAAAACTTTCTCAACAAGACCCCAAAAGCACAAGCAACTCAAAGGAAGATCAATACATGGGATTGCATTAAACTGAAGAGCTTCTGTGTAGCAAAGGAAACTATCAGGAACCTCAACAAGCTGGGCGTGGTGGCGCACGCTTGTAATCCCAGCATTCGGGAGGCTGAGACCGGAGGATCCGGGTTCGTGACCAGCCTCAGCTACCTAGTGAGGCACCCCGCAACTTAGTGAGACTCGGTTTCAAAATAAAGAATAAAAAATAGGGCTGGGGGTGTAGCTTGGAGGTAGAATGCCCCTGAGTTCAATCCCCAGTACCTCGAAAAAAATAAAAAAGAACCTCAACAGAGAGCCCACAGAGTGGGAGAAAATTTTTGCCAGCTACTCTTCTGATAGAGGACTAATATCTAGGATATACAGAGAACTCAAGAAACTCACAGCTAAGAAAACAAATAACCCAATCAAAAAAATGGGCAAAGGATCTAAATAGACACTTCACAAAAGAAGAAACACAAATGGCCAATAAATGTATAAGGAGATCTTCAACATCATTAGCAATCAGAGAGATGCAAATCAAAACTAACTTGAGATTTCACCTAACCCTAATCAGAATGGTAATCATCAAGAACACAAACACCAACAAATGTTGGAGAGGGTGTGGAGAATTGGGAACCCTAATACATTGCTGGTGGAATTGCAAATTAGTGCAACCACTTTGGAAAACAATATGGAGGATCCTCAGACAAATGGGAATGAACCTACCATATGATCCGGCAATATCACTTCTGGGTATCTACCCAAAAGAATGGAAACCAAACTATCAGACCAATGCATAGGTATCTATGTTTATAGCTGCACAATTTACAATTGCCAAACTATGGAACCAGCCAAGATGTCCATCAACAGATGAATGGATTACAAAAGTATGGGATATGTACACAATGGAATTTTACTCAGCCATAAGAAAGAACAAAATCATGTTATTTGCAGGGAAATGGATGCAACTGGAAAACATTATGTTAAGTGAGATTAGTCAGTCACAAAAAGTAAAAAATTGTATGCTCTTCCTAATATGTGGAAGCTAGGGAGAAAATGGGACATAAGAGGGACTCCAGATGAAGAAGGAGAATCCCGAGGTGAGCAAAGAATTTGACTTAACAGAAGGTGATGGGGGAAGGGGGGCAGCCTAATGCACATGATATACTTTCACAAGCATATTAAAGTCAATCACTAAACTGACCTTGAAAAGGAGGGAGGAGGAGGAAGTGGGGTGGGAATTGGGGAAGGGTTTAAATGAGAAATGTGTGCATGTATGCTTTTACCAGCTTGTACCTAACAAAGATGTATGATTACAATGCATCAATAAAAAATAAATAAATAAATTTAAAAAAGAAAAAGAAAAAGAGGCAGAGGAAAGATGTAGGAGCAACTTCTATCTCTTGAGACGTTCTCTGCTTTGTATTTCATAAATGATGTCTATTAACACCTTGTGAACCTTCATTTACAAGTGTTTGATTGCTCTGGACATTAATTATATCTCTGTGCCTCTCACTCTGCTCACACTGTGTGAACATTATTTTCTTTTAAATAAAATACTCTGTATTGCTTAATTGGACATAAGATCACCATCTCAGACAGAGAATCATTTCCTCTGCCAAAGCTGACCTCCAAACCTCATACTTGTCTTCTAATGAGTCGGCACTAGGCATCATGACCTGCCAACACACCGGAGTTTCCTACAGTATGGTGCTGATAGAAAATTGCAGATGGAGGCCTGCAATAACCCAGGATAAAGAAGTAGGAGTTCCAATCTTCAAATTCCTCAAAATCTAATCGATAGTGGAAAACATTCTAACTGGAAGGAACTGAGGAGCAGTTCTTCTGACCCAAGCTGAGCGCTCAGGAAATGAATAAAGTGGCCATTGGCACCTGTGAGGTATGTTAGGAAGGTTTCCTGTGCTGGCTTTTGCTGTCTTATGTGTTTTGTCATAGAGCAAGGAGGGTGCAAGGTGGTTCTAGCTGCTAGAAGCAGAGAGGAGAGGGGGAGGCACCCATGTCCAGGGACTCAAAGCAGGTAAAACACACTAAACCCAAGAATTCTTTGGGTGCTGAATGATGGGTACAGCCCAGAAACTGGTGCCCATTTGTTTTCCTGACTCAGAACTGACATTCATAGAAAGATTAAAATAAAAAAAAAAAGACTTAGTTCTTTGGCAAACCAATAACAGGCTTTGGGATTTTGCTTTAAACATTTTGAATAATCCTATTAGCAGCTTAGAAAAATGGGGTTATTTTAATGACAGAGTATATATATCTATATATTTCCCATACACCAGCATCTGAAGAAGATTATGCACACTAGCTGAAGTCTACCCTCTTTCTGGGACTTATCCCTGTCATCAGGTTTGGAGAGGCAGGAGGGGAAAGAACCACTCAGTTGCTCTTCTGGAGCTGAGCCTGTCAGATAATATCTTTGTTCTCACCCTTGCTCCATGGCAAGGTGTCTCTGTGGTGTCTGGTCAATCCAGGCCCCTGAGAGTAACATGGTGCAGTGGCCAGAATCAAACCACAGAGGAAGCAGACCCGGTCATGCATGGTTCTTCCCATTTCACATACATAATGGGAATAGCAGTAACATTCAGGTCATAGGGCTGTCTTGAAAATTAAATAAAACTATGTAAATGTAGGCACAACACCAAATAGCTAGACCACAAGTTCTGACTGTTATTGGTGCTGGTCTGGATGCCTCTGGTGTCTAAGAGCCTATTCCCTTACTATTTGGTCAAATCAGCTGCCTTGATTCAGATCAGGAAGTGTTTATTTCCTGGTCCACATGCACCCTACTGGGAGGCAGAGGGTAGAAAATCAGACTTGCTCTTGTGTTGTCTTCCAGCCTTAGAATCTGATCAATGTGGGTCATGGAGCTGAATGAGCCCACTGCTCAGCAATACCATGTCTATATGAAAATATGCCCAATTTTTTTTTAATAGATGTGAGTTGTATGATTTTTTTTAAAGGAAAGATTATTGCTGTGTGGTTAGATTTTCTCAGAAATCCTCTTTATTCCACTTGCACATCCCTTTCCCTAAACTTCAAGAAAGGCCTCCTCCCTGCACAAGATTGCTTACATGAGAAATAGGCTTGAATTTCTTCCAAAGCCATCCTATCTCTCCGGTGTCATTTTTTGCAGGGATGAGACTTGCATGTTGCCAGGAACATTTCTTCTATATGTTGTAATGACTCATGCCCCAGGTAATGAACAAGACTTGGCAAACACCATACCTGATCTCTGAGCCCGCAGAGGACATCCACAGAAGAGAAGCCAGCAGTCAGAAGGCCCAACTTGAAACTCCATTTGTAGTTTGCAGAAAACAACAACAACTCATTAGCTACTGAAATCTCTTTTGATGCTAGCAAATGACAGATGTGCTTCTAAGATATATTTAAATTTCCTATTGTGAATCTTTATTTCAATTAGTAAGGGAAGTGAGGAAAGCTTTGGGAGGTATTAATTCATAGTGAAGAAAATCTATGGAGAGGCATATATAGACATTTGATTCTTGGAAAAAAGTAAAGTGTAGTGACAAAACTAGAACTTCATTTTCACTTACAGATTAGGTACTTTCCTTTATTTTGAGCAGGTGGGGGGAGGGGCATGCAATCAGACTCTTACACACAGTGAACCTTGGCTAGATGTTGGTCAAATGGATGGAGGGTGGGAGGAAAAAAGATGGGATCCATGGAAGGAGAAGAGAAATAACAAGGGGGTGCCTGGCATCAATAAAGGACAGGAAGGAAAAAATGCACAGTAAGACACTAGAACCTTCAGGAAGGTGCTTGAAGTCATACACAGACCCTCCCTTGTCACTTCAGAAGGCTATTGTCATTTGAAATGTTATCCGATTATTTCTATTTTTTAATTTTTTATTTAGGCCCTGGAGATTGAACCTAAGGGCACTCCATGTCTGAGAAACATCCCCAGCCCTTTTTATTTTTTAATTTTTTGAGACAGAATCTCACTGGTTAATGAGAGTCTTACTACCTTGCTAAGGCTGGCCTCAAACCTATGATCCTCTTGTTTTAGCCTTCCAAGTACTGGGATTATAGTCATGCACCACCACAGGTGGTTAACTGATTATTTTTAAATGTTCCTCATATGTATTAAACTTTAAACCAAACCACCTATACACTAGATAGTCATAGAACCCCAAAATAAATTCAAGTTTCTCTGGGTGGGCCAGAGAGACAGGAAAATTCAGATGAGACTTTGAGGCAGTGGTCCCCACTCCAGGAAGAGGTCTCCATGCTGTAGAGGCACCAGAGTCAAACCCGTGGTCTGGCCAGATAATGACCAGGCTGGCTGGGACACTGAGGCTAGGCTGCAGAGCAGGCTGAACCAGGAGGAGCCTCTGCTTCTGCACGTCACTCATCTGGCTGACCTCAGGGTTCAGCCACATGCGACTGCTCAGGACATCGTAATGGAAGAGTAAGCAAGGGCATTTGTTATTTCTACCCAGGCAGAAAACAAACGGCAGCATGAACAACAGAAGATTCAATGTAGAAACAACCTACAAAATACAGGCTGTAACCTCACTGGTATTGATTGAGTGCACCTGTCCGTCTTCATTTTAAACCCCGAGCTTGATTGCCGGCAAGTTTATAGGATTATGGGTTTAATTGGATGCCTGTGTTTTACTAGATGTAAGTGAAATTTATGGCTGTGGGGTTTGTGGTGCCAAGGTTTACCTCAGTCATTGCCTCCCAGCCCAGAGGCCGAGACTCGGGCAGCCAATCAGAGTGAGCTCAGGGGCTCGCGTGCCAGGGAGGCACCTCTGGGGGCTGCTTCAAGGCTGGGGTCACATGAAGAGCAGACGGACCAGGTGATGGGAGCCAGGAGCTAGCACTGCACCCTTGAGCCTCCGTAACCCTCCGGCCTCGTCTAATGCTAAAAGGAACAGGTAACAGGCATTCTGGAGAAATTATTGATATTTAGTTAGATCCCCAAGTGCTAGCCAGGCACAGAGAGCTGCTCAGCAGGATGGCTGCTGCACTCCCTGTCTGCACGCTGCTGTTGTAAAGTGTTCCAGGCGCGCTTTTATGAGAGGCTGAGGGCTTTGGGAAGCAGAGAAGTGTGGAGACACGCTTTAATCTTCTGAAGCTAGGAGCCTAGTGTACTCATCAGCTTCTACTTAATGTGTTGTGCACATTTAATTTATTGTTGCATATCCCAAAGTGCAATTGCTCCAAATCATTCATTTGGTCTCAGAACCTCTCTTCCTTCATTTAGCATATTCTTCATTGAGTACCTACTATGTGCCATTCTCTAGATTACTAGTGATAGCAGCGAGAATTCTTATTTTCCTTATATTGTAGGTAAAAAAAAAAAAAAAAAAAAAAAAAGTGGATGCCCAGATATTGCATTTGCTCCTTTCTGGTCATGTAACAGAGAATTAGCAGCTGCCTTTGCCAAAAACACTACTTATTTGAGTCTGCAGATATTTAACTTGTAAAATAAAAGCAAGAGAAAGTTTAGCATCTCTGTCTTCATTTTGCTTTTCTCCTTTTATACCTTAAATTTTGGGTCAAGTCCCTGCTCAGCTCTGCATGTAGGCATGTTAATATTTTAGAAGTGTTCATCTATTAAGCCAGTATTATAAGTGTTATTAGCCCTAAACTTACCTAACCTATTGTATTCTCCTTCAAGAATAAGATAAGTTTTGCAGGAACATTTTTAGCATCCTGTCCCAGACCCTTGGAGTGGCATCTAGAAGTTTCCAGTCATTGCCCTATAGCTGCCAGGAATAGCAAGAGGCAGGCCTACCACCCCGTGATGATCCTCCCACCCCAAGAAGGAGTGATTATCTCATGGAACTGAGTCACCCTTTTAGGATCACAGATATGATAGACAAACATCCTTTGTCCTGCGAGTTCTCCTCAAGTGATAAAGTCTTCTCCTGAGCCATCTCACAGAACCAGCACTGAGTTTAACCATGACTGCTTAATTATGCATATCTCTCACCCCTGCCCCAGTTCTCCCTCTATTAGACGTAAAACTCAAGTTGTACCCCAAAGACAGGGCTGAGATGCATGATCACACTTCATTTTCCCAATATGACCATATATATTAAAGCATCTTTTCTACTTCTCATTATTACTTTTTTCATTTGGTTTTTGGGGTGTGTACACAGGCCTAATTGATCACACTCCCCACCTCCCAAGTCAGGCCGCTGGCCTAGGATCCCAGTAACAGTTACACAGGGATCTCCTGGTAGATTCAGAATTAGAACTCACATACCAGATTCCACATTCAGAAAACACCTGGTTAGCTGGTGGTGGGTCAGCGTTTGAGAAGACAGGTACAAAAACTTGCGATGAGTAGATGAGTTACCTTGGAATTCTAATTGGCTGTTTAGAGAACTCAGGTGTTCATTTCCTAGTTTTAGAAACAGAGACACATAATCTCTTCCTTGGTGTAGCCCTGTTCTGTGCCCTGCTCCATTTCCCCCAGCCCAATGGTCTAGTTTTAGTTGGTTTTGGACAGTTTTACTTGTCAAATTAAGTGGCCTCAAGGACCAAATACTGCCTGGGGAGATTCAATTCCAATTCTTTATTACAGAATCCCACTGCCTGCTTATGAAGTTACCTTGGAATAAAGATTCTGTAGGTGGGGCCCATATTAAAGGAGCAAATATCCACCATTATAAAACATTCTGACAAGGTGAAAATAATAAAGATTTAAAGTGTAATATATGTGCTAGGAAACATGGGCAGCATGTTGATTATATCATCTCAATTGGTTCTTAAGTCAACCATTATTTAGATGAAACTTAGAGAGATTCTGTAATTTCCTCAGTGTTCACAACTCCTAAAGAGGCACAACCTTGATTCCAAGCTGCTTTAACATGAGCATAGAACATATCCCTCTAATTACTATACTCTCCCATAGAGTATATAAAGGTATGTTGAGACAGGCACCATTGTCTTCTAAATGTGCTGATGACATTCTATTTTCTAAAAACAAGTCTAGGAATGAAACCATCATATGACCTAGTTATACCACTCCTCGGTCTCTTTCCAAAAGAGTCAGTCAGAATACTATAGTGATGCATGCATATCCATGTTTATAGCAGCACAATTCACAATAGCTAAATTATGGAAGCAACCTAGGCGTCCACAACAGATGAATGGATAATGAAAATGTGGTGTATACACACAAATGAAATTTTATTCAGCCATAAAGAAGAACACAGTCATGTCATTTGCAGGAAAATGGATGGAACTAGAGTTTATTATGCTACATGGGATCAGCCAGTTGCAGAAAGTCAAGGGCCAAATGTTTTTTGTCATAGGTGGAAGCTAAGGAGAAAATAAGAAACAAAAGGGACTTTAGATAATTGAGGACAGACCAGTAGAATAGTGGAAGGGAGGAAATGGGAAGGGAAGAACTGACAAAGGAAACAATTCAAATAATGTTATGTTCGTATATGAAGGTATCACTACCAATTTCACTAATGTGTACAGGGAGGGGTGGTAGCAGGGTGAGATCTGAAGGGAAACACACAAGACCTGTGTGATCTATGTTTATAGCACTTTGAACCTCAGTACGATGTATAATTATAATGCACCAATAAAAATATTTTTAAAAAGAATTAAACTCCTTAAGCACTGGCTTATCAGACAAGTGAACAAATGAATGATTCAAGAAGAAATAATGCTGACAAATTAGATGAAACATGGAAAAAGTTGACTACCAGTCCAAAGAGGTTGGGTTCAATGTCATAGCAGTAGAGAGTCTTTGAAGGTTCCTGAATTGAAGGACATTATGATGAGCACTGTACTGTGTGTGCTACTGATATCCAGATAGAGGGCTGGTGAAATAATTCAGTCAGAGTGAGTGTACCTAGGCAAAGTTGGTGGACTTATGTCTTAATGTGCTGGGGAGTATGTAGTAGTATAAACAGGAGCAGTTCATTATAGTAAGTAGCTTGGTTTGAGGGCACAGGTTTAGATATTGGGTCTTAAATGTATATAATTTATGAAAATCTCTGGTAATACTTTGGCAATTCCAGACTAGAGATATGAAAAAAAAAGTAGTGGCTGAAAATATGCATTTGCATGTAAGTTTGTATAGAAGTGGCAATTTAAAGAGCTTAAGAAAGGGAATGGAGTATAACAGGATCAGGTGATAAAAAGTTATACTCTCGGGGTTTGTTTTGAGAAAGAGAAATTGAAAAGAGAGAGGTAAGAAAACAAAAGACTCATATGGAATAGTATTTTATGAAACAGAGAATACTGAAAGGTTTCAGATTCTTTGGAAAAGTCCAGGTTTCAGGACAGAGACACAATCTTTGGCTTTCGTAATTTGGAGATCACTAGCATCCTCAGGAGAACTGTTTTTGAGAGACTGATGAGGGGCAGAAATCTTGCAAAGTGTTAATGCGTAGATGGATGGTTAGAGTATGAACCTAGTTCTCTTCCCTGAAGGTAAGCACAGCTTCATTGAGGGGATAGTACAGCAGCTTACAGATATCAAGAGAGCCAGGTGTAGAGAATTCAGAGGCACACATCTGTAGTCTAGTACTTGGAAGGCTGAGGCAGGAGGACTACAGGTTTGAGGCCAGTATCAGCAACTTAGGGAGACCCTATTTCAAAGACCCTATATAAAAGAGGGAGATGGAACTGGGGGTGTAGTTTGGAGGTAAAATAGCCATGGTTCAATCCCTAGTACCCAAAACAAAAACAGATGGCAAGAGATAGGTTAGCAAGAGAGCAGAATGACATTGTATTTTATAGGTAGGGAGAGGTAGAAATATGTATGTGAGTAAAGCAAAAGTAGTCCGAGAAAGAATGAGTTAAACTGTGGACAAAGGGCAGGGGACTTTTCATAGAACAAGATCTCTGATAAAGGAAAAAGTGGTGGAAAAAGGAGCTGAGTGGTAAGCAGGAGTTAAGCGGCAGCACAGGTTGCTTTTGTTTAGGACTTTGAATGAGACAGGAGCAAAGAAAGGCATTCTAGGCTCAAGGCAGATTATGTAAATATTCTCAGGATCATCTGCAGAACAGGGGTGGGTTGGATGGTGAGGGAGTAGAAAGAGTTCAGGCAACTTCTGGGGAAAATGAAATGTGTTGATTTGGACAAAGAGATTTCTTTTTTTCTGAAAATGCCAGCTGAGTTCAATTAAAATGACTTGTGGTTAACAAAAATTAAATGTGTTTTCATGAAGTTCTACAGTTGCATTTTAACATGATATCTGGTGCGCTTTGCTTTTAAAAAAAAGGTTTTTTTTTCTTGGTACTGAAGATGGAACCCAGGGCCTCACACATGCTAAGCCTGAGCTCTACCTCTGAGCCATGTCCCCAGCCTGCAGTTCCATTTTAAAGCCTTGGAGGACCAATAGAAAAGCAAAGGATAGTTTTTTGAGAACCATCAAGGGAAAAATGGCATGGCAGCAGTAAGGTGAGCAGGGAGGGGAGGGAGTAAGGATAGAGGTATTGAAATACAAGAGAGTACTGGGTGGCGTGTTTCCTGGGACTCAAGTCTAGAACAAAGAACCAATTCAGTAGAGAACATTTCTCAAAATATGGAATGAAACCAATATATGACCTAGCTAAACCACTCCTTGGTATCTTCCCAAAAGAATTAAAGTCAGAAAACTATAGTGATACATGCATGCCCAGGTTTATAGCAGCATAATTCGCAATAGCCAAACTGTGGAACCAACTTAGGTGTCCATCAACAGATGAGTAGATAATGAAAATGTGATGTGATGTGTGTGTGTGTGTGTGTGTGTGTGTGTGTAGATACTTATACACAATGGAATTTTACTCAGCCATAAAGATTAACAAAATCATGTAATTTTTAGTAAAATGGATGGAATTAGAGAATATTATACTAAGTGAGACTAATCAGTCTTAGAAAGTCAAGGATTGAATGTTTTCTCTCATATGTGGAAACTAGAGAGAAAATAGAAACAAAGGGACTTTAGATAATTGAGGAGAGAGGCCAGTAGAACAGTGAAAGGGGAGTGGGGAGGGGAAAGGAAGAACTGACTAAAGAAACAATTCAAATTATGCTATGTTCATATACGGAGGAATCACTACTACTCTCGCTACTATGTATAGAGAGGGGTGGATAGTGAGGTGGGACCTGAAGGGAAAACATCACGACCTGTGTGCATGTCTGCTTGTATGACTTTGAGGCTCACTATGATGTATAATTATACTGCATGAATAAAAGTATATATATAAAAAGGGAAGGGCAGGGTAAGAAGGGTGAAATTAGGGAAGTATTATTGCAAGTTCAAAACCCTAGAGGAGGAAAGTGAGTTAAAAGTAATTGTGATATAGTCAATATGTGGTAACTAGATTAGATAGTCTCTGAAGATACCAAAGGGTTATAGGATCATAAGCATGAATATTGGCACGCGGGATTAAGGGCTGATTACGGAAGTGTAATGGCATTCACAGTTGACATGAAGGGAGAATTGGTGAGTGTCCCAGAGTTAATAGATAATTAGCTATATTAGTCAGCTTTTTCATCCCTGTGACCAAATTAAACAACAAGAACAATTTGGAGGAGGAAAGGTTTATTTGGGCTCGTGGTTTCATGGTAGGGAGTGTGTGTGTGTGTGTGTGTGTGTGTGTGTGTGTGTGTGTGTGTGTGTGTGTGTAGGGGGTTATGAGAATGAATGAGAATGTGGGAGAGAGAAAGGGGGACAGATATAGTCTCTAAGGCCTCATCACCAGTGACCTACCTTTTCCAGTTACACCCTACCTGCCTATTTTACTACCCGATAACTTCTTTCAAATTATTAACCCATCAATGGATTTATCTGCTTATGAGATTGTAACCCTGATTCACTTATTTCACCTCTGGATATTTCTGCATTGCAAATACATGAATTTTTCTGGAAGATATTTAAAATCTAAACCCTAACATTAGGACAGTATGGTATGGGCTGCAAAGGGCAGCAGATGCCTGTGGGTGGGGAGGGACATGTGGACACATGAATATGTGAAAGATGACCCCTTCTTCTGGTTCTGGGTATCAAGGATTGAGTTGGGGTGCTGAAATAAAATCAGTTGAGAGAGGCCTCTGAGGAAGACAGACATGCATTACGGTTATAAGAATAGGTTCTTGCTCAGACTACCTGACTTCTGTCCTGGTTCTGTCTCTCCCTAGCTGGGCGTTCATGGGTAAGCTCCTAACCCAGCCTTCATTCTCCTCACCTCTACAGTGGTGACGATGATGATATCCACTGGTAGGGTTGATGCAACGATTAATTGAAATAATAAACGTGAGTAAGATGAAACCCATCATATAGTGCACACTGAATAAAAATCACTCTCCTCTTCCTTTCTCACTATTGTTATTGTTATAATCATTATTATTATTATTGAAAGTTTATATGGGAAATGATGTTATCAGGGATAAAAGTATATTTTAATTTCTGCAGCTATGTGTGGAGGAATATTCAAAGAAAAGTATCAAAGACGTAAGAGGTTTTATTACAACAGAATTGGGGTTCCAAGATCTACCCTGGCTCTCCTGGGGAAAACAGTGGCCTTCAAGAGTGGAGGGAATAGTGGTTGGGGAAGTGACCACAGACTGATAAAGGAGAAAGATTTTTACAGGGGGATATCATGAAGAGTTTCATATGGGGATATGGTGAGTAAATTATTCTGTAAAGAAAGTCTGGGGTTGCGAGTTAGGATGAGGCAGAAACACTTTTGACCAGAACATCCCCCCCCCCATGTTTTTGCTTGATTTGCCATACAATGAGCTAGAAAATGCTTTTGGATGAGAATTATAATTTACAGCTTTGCTTTGGAAAACTTTAAGTCTTGAATGCTGGAGTCTTTTGCTCCAGTTTTAACAACAAATATTAATTTTAATGAAGGCTTTTTGTTCTGTTTTACTAATCTTAGTAGTTGCTAAAAAGTCTTAAAAATTGTGTCATTGATTTGAAAGAAAATGTATGAAAGTACTAATAATTACAATCCAAATCCCTTCCTGTGCTTTGTAAAATGACAGATTCCAAAGGGAAGGAAGTAGTTTTGCTTGCTGTTGGCTGGAAGAGATATTGCCAACCAGGAAAAGGACTCTGAAGGAAGTAGGAGGGAGAAGCAGGGCCCACTCAAAGGGATGGTGTTACAAATAAATTTATGAGAGATCCAAGATATATGTGAGTTATAAATTAGGTTTCCCTGACAAATAGAACTTTGGGGGAAAAAGGATCGTTAAAAGCACTGTTTAAAATATTTGTTATGAAAAATTGTAAAGATTATGGGAGTTTGAAAAATCATTCAATGAATAAAAACATGCTTAGCATCTAGATTTGATAACTGACAATGTTTTCTAAATGTGCTCAATCTAGCTATCTGGCTATTCTTGCCCACATTTATTCAAAACTATTTAAAAAACAAGTGCTTCATCCCTACATTTTTTAGCATACATCTCCAAAAATTAACCAAGACAGTTACAGTTAATTTTTCTGATTAACAAACCATTCCAAACTTAGTGGTAAAAAATAGCAACTATGAGTCTTATTTCAGTCATAAATTCCAGGCGTGGCTTGTACCCAGCCCACAATATCTGGGTTTTCAGCTGGGGATATCCCAGTGGACAGGGCCTGGAATTATGTGACGGATTCTGCAGAGAAGACCAGAAATGATTCAAAGTCAAGGTTTAGTTGGGCCTGTGAACTGAATGAGATACCACATATTACCCCCCACCCCCCCCCCCGTCTCCACCCTGGGACTTGGTAATCTCACAGAATGGCATTTGGGTCCCAAGAGGAAGCACTTCAAGAAAGGGACTTCTATCTCATGTTTTCAGTGGGGTGGGAATTGGAGAAGGGTTAAACGAGTGCTGTATGCATGCATGCCTCTACCAGCTTGTACCCCATTAAGATGCGTGATTATAATGCAGTAGTAAAAAAGAAAAGAAAAGAAAAAAAAGGGACTTCCAGAGAATGATGTTCCAGGAGATCCTGGTGGGATCTGCACCTGAAGTGGTTTGTTAAGCAGAAAACTTAACTGAAATGCTTCTTGATAACTGGCGTCGGGGGTGGGGGGAGAGTGCATGCTAAAGAACTTAGGGATGAAGTGCTTTTAAATGGTTTTGAATAAATGTGGGCAAAGATAGACAGCTAGACTGAACAAACTAAGACTTTTCTGCTTCATCCTTGAATGGCTTGCGGCATCACATCCACTGCACCTTACCTGCAATACAGGTGTAAGCAGGACCATACTCATGAGGAAGGAACAGAGGTCCCTGCCTCTCCATGTAGTAAGTGCAAAAGACTTTGTAGCTACATAAGCACACACACACACACACACACACACACACACACACACACACACGAGAGCGTGCGTACACGCTTGCGCGCGCGCACGCGCGTGTACACACACACACACACAATCCCTTACATGACACAATGTTTAAAAAAATCATGAATATCATCTCATACCAACTATTTACCCATTATCTGGAAAAAATGTCCTTAATAGATGAATTGGTGTTTTCAAAGTTATGTTTCTATCAAGGACTATCTATTACATTTTTAAATTTCTTATTCTATTTCTATTTTAGAGAGAGTTTCTAAAGGTGTCTTCTGGCATAATCTGCAACATAATAATAGTCTCCATTTGCCCATGTAGCTGACTTTCAGGGAAAAATTTAAAGAACTCTTTAATGCTTGCAGGGACAAATTTGTAGTCTGTCTTTGTTTTGACTGCAATAAGTATACTGAGGTTGGCCTAAATAAGATAGTTTTCATTTGGATTATGGATTCATTCAATAATAATTCATAGAGGGCATATTATTTTCCAGGCACTGTGTTAGATACTAGGCATATAAACAAAATAAGGCAAATAATATGAACAAAATCAAAGAAACAAAATCCTTACAGTCAATCAATTCTCAATCAGTCAGGGCAGACAGAAATTCAAAAGGCCATTATACAGAGTAGGATACCTGATATAACAGAGGAAGCTTAATAGGAGTCATGGGAGCAGAGACACAAGATCTTCGGAACTGAGGAGTCTGGTCAGACTCTAATGGGTATATAGATATGTCTGTAGGTAAATAAAAAAAAAAATTGCTATGGAGCAATAAAGCCCAGATATAAGAATTGAGCATGATGCAGAAAGCACATATAAAAACATATAATGACTCGTTTCCGATAAAATAAGATCCAAGTGTGTTAGCACATTTTATTTCATCTTTCTTTTCTTCACTCTTCTGATTCATCATCCTGTGTCTGAAAGTTAGTTCCTGGGTCTCGAGTCTTGTTCTCCTGGGTGCTCTCTGGCTTAGGCTCATTTGTGCACTCTATTTCATAAGGTTTAGACGCACCCCCATGACACATTCAGACTTATTTCTAGGCCCAGACACAAAGCCTGCAAATTATACTCCCTGCCTCTTTGTTTGCTTCCCTTTGGGTTTTTGCTGTTGAAGTTGGAAAGCTGACGGTGGTCTCCCACCGACTCTGCCATTTTGGACCACATTGCTGCTGCTCACGAGGGAAGCAATAAAGCCCAGCTCATTTGCATGAATCTCTGCAGTGGCTCTTCTGACCCCAGGGCTGTTAGAAGTACTCATTAGATCCTCTTTAATTAAATATGTAACACACATCATGCCATCAAGCACAAAAAAAAAAGAAAAGATAGAAAAATACAAATCTAACAACGGCTCCTGCACCTAATTAAAAGCAGGCTGTCTTTGCCTCAAAGCAAGCTGGGGACAGTGCTTTTATCCTGGGCACAGCCGTGGAACCCCTGGTGTCCGAGCCCAGGGGGCAGGGACACGAGACTTTGGATGTGCCAAGGGGGCCAAGCTTTGTTGGGTGACACAGACTCTCTCCCTTCCCAGTAGGTGGGATCTAATTTCAGCTCCTGAGATACGATTCAAGGTGAGGACAAGCTTTCATTCCCTTTCATCCCACTTTTCAAATGCTCTTCCAGTGAATACCATAGAGTGATATTGTAGGTAAACAGAATGTGAACACAGTGGGATGGTCTCACCAACAAAACCTCGTAAAAGCTCAAAGAAAATGAGCTCCACGTAGCAGTGGCTCATGTGTGATGCTGGAAGGAAGGGAAGGAGCAGATTGGATGGGGCACAGGGGTCGGCTCCTAGAGAGTCTTTATTCTATGTAGAACTGAAGATTCAAAATAGCATCTAGAAGGAGACTTCTTCACTCATCTTCTTATAATCTTGGTTCTTAGACACCCCTTGAATTGTCCTCTTCCTCTCTCCTCATCTCCTCTCATTGCCACTCCACCCTTGCCAATCCGCTTTCTTCTAGTGAAACTCAGTGGACCCTCTCCACCTTTACACTTGAGCTCCTTTCCATTACTCTCGAATCTGGATACCGCTTCCCTATGCTGAACAGAATGAAAATGCCTCTTCCTTATGCTGTTGATGGTTGTAGCTCCTGAATTTCTCTGTTGGAGAGATGGAAGGCATGTAGAGTAGGAGAGGTGGCTGAAAAGGAACTTGACCTAGAGCTGCCTGTGCCTCGCAGGATCATTTGTGTTGATTGTTTGGGTAGCCTTGAAGAATGGACCCTCCAACTCTAGGTGCTGCTCTCAGATAAACTAAGAATGTTGGGTCCCTCATAAGACTTACTTAGAGTGAAAAGAAAGACTATTTTTGCTCTGCTGTTCTCTTCAATTTTTTTTTTTTTATTCCAAATCCCACCCTACATAGTGCTTAATGGAGGGAGGAGAAGGAGGGAATTCATGGCAATTGTTTGCCAGGTTTGCCACCAGTTCTTTAGTCACTAGAGCTGTTGAATCTGTCAAGATCCCTCAACCATAAACATGTTCATGTGGCAAATAACTATTAAAGTTTGTTTTGTGCCAGGCCTGGTTTCCAAATGCTAGGGACATAGCAGCAAACAGAAGAAACCGGCCCTTCTCATGGAGTTTACATTCCAGTTGCAGAATCAGCTAACAAAGCAAACACCTGAGTATGGGAAATATCCAGTATTAAAAATCCCAATGAAGGGGGAAAGGCAGGTAAAGGAATGGGAAGTGACAGAGTTGCTAGATGAGGTATGATAATGAGGAGGCCTCTCCAATGTCTGCAAAGACAGACTTGTATGAAGTGAGAGAGTGAGCTATGTGAATGTCTATGGGGAGAGGAATGACAGACAGAATGGATAGCACATTCAAAGGCACTGAGGCTACAGTTTGGGGTATTGGAGGTCATCACATAGACCACTGTAGCTGGGTAGACAGAGAGAGCCAATAGGCATTAAATCCTTTCAGTTGATTCTAAAGCATCAAATGCCAGTTTTTAACCTTGCTACTGCTTTGAACCACATCTATGTCTTTGTCCTAATGCATGAAACTTTTTACTAGAGAAAGAAGATGACTGACTGTGATCTATTATATTGATATTTTGGTGACAGTTAAAATATTTGATTTGGGAAGCTGAGATCTTGGACTACAGAAAGTCCTTTAGCAGAGCATTGTCTTGATATTCAGTCATGGAAATTTGAGACACCAAGCTTGGATAACTCAAAATTTTGACCATCACAAGATGGAAGATAAACACTGAGGTAATAATATCAGATATTTAAGAACTTACTACCTGACAATTGTAGAGAAGAGTTGACTTGTGTATGAAAGGCTTTCCAGTTGATTTTGGGCATAGGGAACCAAGTGAAAGTAGAATCAGGGACTTTGTGATAAAAATTAGAAAATAACTAAAAGATCAAATTGTAATAATGGAGGTGCACAGGATAGAATCAAGTTCTTAGGTTAGGGGTTAGATTTGAGAAAGGTCCCACTTCTTCCTTTGGTCCCAAAGGAGAAAGGACATGTGGATGAAGATTTAGAGAAATATGGAAGTTATATGTCTAGTTCAGAACTCTCCTTCAAATTCAAGACTTGTAAATCTAGACTCAGATCTAATTGTTCCCTCAACATATTCACCTGATTATATAA
Organism: Graphiurus murinus; assembly: GCA_004027655.1. NCBI lineage: Eukaryota > Metazoa > Chordata > Mammalia > Rodentia > Gliridae > Graphiurus > Graphiurus murinus. The sequence goes on along the minus strand of PVLC010002682.1, from coordinate 49,266 downwards.
TGAACCTCTCAGACTCATTGTGTCCAGAACCAAACGACTGATCTTCACCCATCCTGGGATGTGCTTCTTGCTCAGCCTTCTTCACCTTTGATGAGAACAACACCATCTGTAGAAGCTTTCTCTACAGTGCTCCTAACTTCCTCCTGAATCCTTCCCAGAGGAGAAATCAATGTGAAGATGAAGACGAAAATTGGACTGATGAGGCCACAAGCCAAGGAATATTAAGGATTGCAGGCAGTCACCAAAAGCTAAAAGAGGCGTGGGGCAAATTCTCTCCTGGATCCTCTGGAGGGAGTGTGGTCCTTTAACACCTAGATTTCGGACTTTTGGCCCCCAGAACTGTGAAATAATACATTTCTATTGTTTTGAGCTATCTAATAGTAAATTTTTACAGAAGCCCTAGGAATCCAATACAGATTTAGTTCTGAGAAGCAGAGTGCAGCTGTAACAAAATTTTTTAAAAAGTCAAAGTGTTTTTGAAATTGAATAATAGCAGGAGGCTGGAAGAATTTTTCAATGCAAATAGGAAAAGCCTAGATTTCCTTGAAGAAACTATTGGCAGAACTATGGCAATTCTCTGGGAAGGATTCAGGAGGAAGTTAGGAGGACTGTAGAGAAAGCTTCTACAGCCATAAAGAATAGATACGTACAACAGAATGTTGGTATAAATATGAGCATTGAAAGCATTCTTGTAAGGGATTAGAAGAAAATAAGAACAAGTGATTCTAAATTGGAAGAAAGGCAATCTTTATTAGATAGTCACAGAAAACATGGCTGACTTGCACCTTGTAGTTGTGTGAAAAGCAGAATTTATAAGTGAAGAACTTAGATATCTAGCTGAGGACATTTCCAAGCAAAGTGTTGAAGGTGTTGCTTGATTTCTTTCTGTTGCCAATAGGAAAAGGTGAGAAGAAGGACATGAATTGATAAAAGAATTGTCAAGCAAAAAGAAATCAGACATGTATTGTTTTGGAAGTTTTCAGTCTGTTCAGATTGAAAAGAGATTGAGATCCAGATAGAAATTAGAGATTCGCTGTTAGGAAAGTCTGTTAGAAGGATAAAAGTGTGGCTGGATAATATTTCCTTAAAGGGATCAGGTATGTGACAAGTGGATCTACTCCTCCATTTCAGCAGAAGTAAGGAGTAGAAATGGAGGCTAGGAAAAGATCTGTGAAGATGTCCTTTTCTAATGGTGAGAACCTCCATTACATACATGGAAGATCAACAAGAGTTTTGATAACAGTATATCAGCAGAAGCACTGACAACTTGAACCGTCAAAGACAGAGACAGAATAGCATGACAGAAGTCTGTCAGGCATCCTAAATGCTTCACATAGAACATTAATACACAATCCAAATATGGAAATTGTTACACAAACAATGACACTTACTCAAGGATTGGGGATAACAAAATAAAAGTAATAGAACTTTGAAAAAATGGATGCTAGGACACTTATGAAAGTATAAGTATATGAGCTTGCTAGGAATACAGTTAAGACTGGACAGCAATCAGTTCCATGACTACATGACGGGTGGGAGAAGTCAGTTGACTGGAATTCTGAAGGAAATTTTAAAAATGCATTAATTAAGTGAGAGGCTGTTGTGGTTTTAATGTGTTTCCTATCCCAAAGTTCATTTATTTAAAACTTTATGCCCAAATTCATATGTTGATGGTAGTGGGGTGGGCCTTTGGGAGCTAATTAGGATCAGAGGAAGTCATGAGTGTGAGCCCCCTTTGATGGCTTAATGGTCCTATAAGAAGAGGGAGAAAGACCTGAGCTTGTGTGCTTGCTCTGTCTCACTATGTGATGACTCTGGCATGTTATGAAGCAGCAGGAAGGCCCTTCCCAGATGCCAGAACCTTGTTATTGAATTGACCAGTTCTAGATCCATGAACTAAATAAATTCTGTTTTTTCACAAATCAACCAATTTGTATGAATAGCAACCAAAAACTGGCTAAGATAGAGCTATGGGAGAAATCAAAATAGAGGTGATTTGGGTTAAAGAAAGGGCCTGTTAAATTTGAAGAAGTGTCAATAGATATTTGGCTCAAAATAGAGAAGGTCACTCAAAAGGACAAGGCTGAGTAGCTGAAATATTAGGACTTATAAGAAATGGATAATATGAATTTCAAAAGTAAAAGTAACATTTGTATACCATATTATAATGTAGTTGATTGGATGAGAATGCAAATACCATATATACACACATATATATCAGGATTATTTTCTTCAAAGATTTAGAACATAGACCAAGACAACTTTGGTATCTTTCTGTAGTTTCTGAGATTTAGAAGAAGAGTATATAGCAGAGAAGATGGTCAGAGAAAAGCCAAGATAAGAGGTAGTGAAAAAATATCATGTAGGTTGTCTTTTTAAGACCTGGCTATATTTAAAAGCCTTGACCCCATAATATAGCCCTGTAACTTCATGATATTTCTTTATTTGCCAGAATAGTTGTGTTCATTTTGTGGTTTAAAAAGGTTCTAATCAACATGCATTGTCTATTCTCAAAATCACAGAATCATGCTTTCATTTTTATTTTTAAAATCTTTATTGATATTAAATGAGTTAAAGTTTTAATACTACCTCCATGCTGGAATACAAATAGGTTACTTGTTATTTTCAGATCAATTTAATTTTAGTCAAATAAGATTTAATAGGGTTACAATATAATCCCATTGTCCCAAACAGCTTGATCTTTACATTGCCAAACTGTTTACCTTTTTAACTACATTAATTTAAAAATTCTGTTATAGTGAGTATATTTTTTAACCTTTTTATCATGTAATACATCATACATAAAGAAGAACCTATAGAAAAACATAATTGCATCATTATATATGACTTAAGGAGTAATTATAAAGCAAAACTCATTAACTGCCAACCTGGTTAAGAATATATCATTACTGGCTCCCTAGAGACCATTGATCTGTGTCCCAAACCCAGTTGCATCCTTCCGCCTCTCCACAGCATTAAAATGATTTTTCTTCAGTTTTTGAGATCATCCCTTTTCTTTCTGATTCTACCTCTGTATAATTTCAAAACAGCATATTTTTAATATTTGAAATTTTGAAATGTATAGAAATAGACTATATTGAATATATCCATTGGAATTGTATCTTTTTGCTCAGGAGTATGTTCACAATTCATATCTGTTGATACATGTCTCCTCTCTTCTAAGATGTCTTTCTCATCCCTCTATCAGATACTATATGATCTTTGAAAAAACATTTTCTTTTTCCTTATTTTCCAGGGATTTCTATATTCTATCTTGTAATATAAATTTTCAAAACAGCATATTATATTTACTCCTGGTTTATTAATCCTTTAAACGAAGAGCATTTATCTCAGATTTCTTTCTCTTCAGTAGCACCAGACCTAGAGAATATGCATAATTTATGCTTATTAAATGCATGATACTGAGAACTACAGTATATATTTGGATGGCAGGCCCTTTATTATGTATTCCCTAAAGTCTAGATGGCTCACTAATAAATACATCTCATCTATTTCTCACCTCACTAGGCCATTGTGCACGATCGGCTTAGTGTTTGACTTCAATTACATTCTCAATAGCATTTTTTTTCATCTCTCAAAAGCTCCGTTTTGTATCTGCTAGCCTGCATCTTTCTAATATTGAAATCTTTGCTCAAAAGAAAACAATTGGGTAAATAAAGTGCAAGTGGGTGAAGGATTAATCAGAGTCAGGCCTCTTAATTCTATGCTGCTTGGACTAAACAAACGTAATGAGGGGGAATCCAATAATAAAAGCAGGCAGAGTGTGAATCAGCCCTTGAGACCTTGTGGAGATGTAACTGTGCTTATTCTCATCCTTTCTAAGAAGAAACACAATGGTTCCCATGGCTTAAAATCTCAGAGCCTCCCGATGGCCGCCTTTCTGAAATCCTTCTTCTGGAAGATGCCTTGCCTTATTTGAGCCAGAGAACAAGTGTATTTGGGGAAACTCAAGTGAATTCCCTTAAGCTCAAAGCATACAGAGCAAAACACAACTTCCTTCTGAAAAGGAAATGAAGTGTTTTATTTCTTTATTTATTAGATTTGTTACTAACTGTATGCTGTGCCAGAAGCCCCAAGGCAGAAAGGCTTATTGTAAAATAATAGAGATAATTAAATTTTATATTATGAAACAGCAATCAATGCAGGAAAACTAGTATCTAGTCCACTGGGGATATTGAAACTAAAGAGGTGGGTTCTGCGTGATGTCCCAGGGCCAAACACCACTGCTGTCTCCATTCCTTTCTTCCCTCCTCGCCCATTAATATTTATTAAGAATTGTGGTTGCTGGACACCTCACATAGTTTGTTTTCTACAAAGTAAGATTGTAGTTTAATCATATAAGCAACAGAGGGAAGTCTCTCCTGGATAATATTTTGGGTATTGACCCAAGAAACACCTCAAGAATATATACCAACACTCGAAGACAAATTTGTAAAATTGGTTAATCTTGTTTTCAGAGAGCTTTCCTTCAAGCTGTGCTATGGGTTTTCTTCCTCAGAGTTCCCAGTGTCTAATCATATACCCTGATCTTCATATGGGATTCCATGTCGAACTCCTCTCACCTTATTTCAGCATTCTCCCAAACTCCAACTTGTCTCTTAAGGTTTTTCTGCCTTGTGGTATGGCATATGCCTATTTTTCACTAAATATATTTTCAAAGGGGGTTCCCTCATGATACATAGGATTTAGTGTCCAGAAGACTTGGATGTAAGTCCTGACTTTCTCACCCATTGGCCATATGACTCTAGGAAGTTTACTTAACTTTTTTCACATTTTCCCCCTATTTCACCCAGAAAATAATCATGTAAACTCACTTTTCTTTAGAAATAAAAGTAGACCAATAACTTGCTTACTGAGTACAAAGAATGTTCTCTCCTCCAAATGAGAAGACAGATCTTGCAAAAGTAAGAAAGAAACATTTCAGAGACTGAGACTGAGGTCTGTGGCTATGTGGATATTTGTCCAAAAAAGCAATTGCAACATTTACATGGGCGAGCTAGTGGCTGTATTTCTATGACAAGTGAAGCAAGAGATGAGAAGCAAAAGAAGTCTTTCAGAGCATCCTCAGAAATTCTCACCATTTTTCAAGCCACTCAATTCATGAGCAGTTGAGGTCCCAGAAAGACTGTGGGCTTAGAAGGTACCTATGAACATTAAGGTACAGCTCTGTAGAAGTTGAGGACATTGTACCCAAAGAACCCCAGTAACTTGTTGCAGAACACATAGCTAGTAAGGGCTGAAACCTGGAATCACAAGCAAAACTCTTTGATTTAAAATCATCTCCATCAGTGTGGAGATTCCTCAGAAAACTGGGAATGGATCCACCATATGATGCAGCTATACCACTCCTCAGAATCTCTCCAAAAGAACTGAAATGAGAATAGTATAGTAATATATACATATCCATGTTTATAGCAGGACAATTCACAATGGCCAAGTTATGGAACTAACCTAGGTGTCCATCAATAGATGAATGGATTACAAAATTATAGGACATACACACAATGTAATTCTACTCAGCAATAAAGAAAAACAAAATTATGTCATTTGCCAGAAAATGGAAGGACCTGGAGAACATTATGTTAAGTGAAATTAGCCAGTCACAGAAAGTGAAGGGACATATGTTTTCTCTTATATGGGGAAGCTAGGGAGTAATCAGAATACTAGAGGGACTTTAGATAATGGAGGAGAAACTCCAGTGGAGCCAGGGAGGTGGTCTAGGGGTTGTTGTAGGGCAGGGGAGAGGGAGAATTAATGAAGGAAACACTTCCATGAACACTGTGTATATATGTGAGAATACCAACGCCAATCTTAATATCATGTATGGGGAAGGGGGGAGTGGGAGGGAAACCAGAGGGAGCCAAGTTCTGTGTGCATGTGCCACTATGACTGTGAACCACATTGTGATGTGAGACTATAATGCACCAATAAATGCACTAAAAAAGATGAAACCATCTGCATAAAAAACAGTCAGGTTTGCTTGGGTTTTGACATTGACTTGGTTCCTTAGTACAGACATTAGTTTAAGACTCTGGAATCCTGGGAGAATAAGTTAAATGAAATTATAAGTAAAAGTGGCATTCACAGGAGGGAGAATCCAAGTTTTCATCATCTTCTCAAGTACGTGCAGGTGGGCGGGAGGGGTGTAACTCCAAGGTCTTCTATCTGGACATCACGTTGCAATGTCCAACTATTTTCATTATCAACTAGCTCACTGGTGGTACATCTTCCTATCTGTACTTCTACCACAGAAGTGGTAGATAAATAAGGCACATATGAGAGGGCTACCCAAGTGATGGTTGTTTTAAAATAAAGGACTAAGCCAGGAGAGTCCCAGCCTGTGATACTCAGAGTAAAATAACTGGTATAGGGAATCCTATGATGGGCCCAAGATTTCAAGATGTATCAGCAACATAATGCCAATGGTGAGTGACACAGAATGGCCAATGTACCCATACCACAGAAAATGGCAAAACATACTGTCTTCCATGTGCACCTATATCATCAAACACTCACACAACTTTATTTCATAAGGAAAAAATGTATAGTCAAAAGACAACCTGAAAATGCCTTTATTACATCTGAATGCCTGATAAACAAGTGAACAGCTAAGCTTTTTAAAAATCTATTTTTCCTGTCTTCTCTATGATAATAATAACAAAGGATGGTAAAACAATTTTTGAAGAGTAATCAACAAACATGTTTCAATAATGAAAACAGCAGGAGATTTGGAATCAGACAAACATAGAGTGAATGGTGGATCTCCCACATAACAGGAGAACTCCATCTTCTTAACCAGAAAAAGGACTCAGAAGTGCTCATCTATCACAGATGCTGTGAGGGTTAGATGTAATGTACGTGAAAGACATTACAGAAGAAACCCAATTACTTATAAGTACAGTTATTTTTATTATTACTAGGAGGAGAATATGAGAAATAATCTGCTGACTATACTGATAATAAGGTAAAAAATTGGTTTTCTAGATCATGGCTCATTATAGAAGAATGATGATCTCTGAGATCACTCAAACACCTGGAAGAATATGGAAATTCACCTGTCAATGTGCTCAGAGTAAACAAACATTTTAAGAAAAGGTGAAGGAAAACTCAGATTCAACTGCAAAATTGATGCCATAGAAAGCAAAAGGTGTGCCTCCTGGGTGGAAAAATGATAAGAACATAACGGCTACGATAGGAACAACATCAATAGAGCTCAGATGTCTATATGCCAGACACTGTACATTCTCACTAAGAAAAATGTGGCTTTTTATTTTCACACACATATATATTTGCATCAAATATGCTTTCTATTACATTGTTTCACATTTTGCTTTTAATCATTGTAAAAATACAAATATATGTATATATGTATATATATATATATTTGTGCCAAGAATATAAATACAAATACCTATGTATATAGGTGTGCATGTATCTATTATATACACACATACTCACATAAATACATATATAACATCTTGTATCAGTATGACTGAAATTCAGTGAATTCTGAACGTGACAACAATGTAGTGCTAGAGGAAGTATGCTCATGTAAATAAAGGGAATCTAGTAGGAAGGGCTAGAGAGTCACTCCATGTGTTCGGTTACATGTATCAGTAGAATCTGTCCATGTAAGGTTGGAGGCTTGCTGGCACATATGTGAACCTGGGATAAAACAGAAATGAGCAAACATGTAATAATGGTGGAGGATGCTACCAACTCTAAATCATGCACAGAAATGTAACTTAAACATAGTTAAAAATAATAATAATAAATTAAAAAAAAAGACTTTTCACTATTCGGACAGCACTGGAGAATCTAAATCTGGTAAAAGTGGAGCATCTTGTTAAAACCATGCCATGAACTTCTCTTATTTTGTATTTTAAATGGAAGAGATTCACAAGGGTGAAATTATTGTACTAATTTAATTTAATCAGACAAAACTGATTATTGTCACAAGAGTGGCAGGGATCTCTAAAAAGTACTCTGGTAATGTTTCTGGGAGCCTGGAAAGAGATTTAACTCAAGAACAGCAACATTAAAAACAATCACAGTGTGCACATGGGTGTGTAATCTCAAGGGAAAAAGTATACAAAATGATGTAATATAAGCCAGGCGTGGCGGCGCACACCTGTAATCTCAGTACTTGGGAGACTGAGACAGGAGGACTGCCAGTTTGAGGCCAGCCTCAGCAACTTAGCAAGACTCTATTTTAAAATAAAGAACTAAACAGGCTGAGGGAGTGGGGTGGCTTGGAGGTAGAATTAGGGTGTGACTTGGAGGTAGAATGGCCTTGGGATTGATCCTCAATACCATAAAGAAAAAAAAAAAGCTGCAATTTAAGAGAGATGGGATTATAAATTCAAGGAAAAGATTCCATATAGTCAGAAATTATCCTAACGAGAAAGAAGAGAGATATACATCTTAAAGCTGTAAACTGAATAAAGCTGTAAAGTGAGTTCCTATTTTTAAAGGACATATGTTAAATATTGAAGGGGAAGAAGAGCATCAGGAAGAATACAGTAGAGTAGCACCAGGCTGTAGGAGTAATGTTCTGTACTCTAAAGGTTATGATAGAGACAGATACTTTTAAAAACATAAAGAAATTTAAAAGCTATCAGCAGAAAAAAGATGGTAAGCATTGAAGGTGTCTTAGCCTGGGTATCTGAGAAAGCAGAGCCTGAGAAAGAATATATTTGGAAGTGATCTCAAAGAGCAGGCACTGAACAAGAGTGTGAAACAAGGAAGGAGAAAGAGCCACGCAATGATGCATCATGACATTGGTCACTGTTAGGAGGGACCCGCTGGTGCCTTCTGAAGAGCCATCGGAGGTGGGCCTCATGTCTGGCTGGCCTAGAAATCAAAGCTGGTTACTTTGTCCCTCCATTCCCATCTTTCATTGGTTGGAGATGGGGTCATGGGTGTTACTTCCCTGCGTCACGCTTGGGCTAGGAGCAAGCTGGCTGCTCTGTGGGTCATAGTGGACCCTGGACAGGAGAGAGGGGTACTGAGCACAGAGGTCAGTGGATTGGGTTGGCAGAAGCTTCTTTGGAACTAGTTTCTATAGCTGGAATGAGGAGTGAGACCCAGAGAACCCAAAGTTTGGTTCAAGAGTTTTGTGATCAAGAAGGGCAGCAACTTACCTAAGGATTCTGTACCACATGGGAGAGCAGAGAGGGAAAGTCAAGTATTAGCGGGACCCCATCTTCTGTCGGAAGGGGGAAGCGGAACTTAGAAGTGAAACCATTAAGAATGTCTGGCTGGTGGTCCCAGTTCCTTTCACTTCAATCTTCATGAAGACACGATAACAGGAGATAGTAAAACACTTTGAAAAGTATAAAAAGCAAACTATGAAACAATGTGTACAATATTTATGGAAGCACTTCCATTTACAGTTAAAAGTAGGGGCGGGGGCATTTTCATGTATATATGTGCAGACACCCAGCTTGGGTACTTAGCTGATCATGAGCCTGGAGAAGTTTCTCAGGTCTCTTTGCTATTGTCCCTAGCTCCTACCCTAAGACATGCTCCACACCATGTTTATTGCTGTGTTCCCAACGCCTACAAGTAAGCCCGGCACAGAGAAGGTACTGGATATCACTTGTTAAGTAAACAAGCAATGAACTGACTGAGACATCATTGTTGCAGGACAACATTAAAATGTATCTTAAGACATTGATAATTTTAATATTATAATAAGTGGCCAGTCATAAATATGTTGATCTGTGTATGCTACACCCAGGGCATGGGTTTTATTTTAAACTTTTAATAAATAATTATGGAAATTGATTTTTATTCTAGGTCTAAAATTCTTAAATCTAAAGTTGTGCAGGAAAATGTCATCCAGTCATAATATAATAAAATGTAAATTAATAACCAAGCCTTAAAAAAACAAACAGAAATAAAATCCAGCAATTTAGTAATTTAAAATAGTCTTTTAAAAATCTATTAGGACAAAAAAATCAAAGTTACAATGATAGGCTATTTAGAAAATAATAGAAATTAAAAAACATTTCTTATTATTATAGTGTGGGGAAGCCAACGTTATTCTCAGAGGCAATAATCTTAAATGCTTTCATTATTAAAATAATAATAAAATAAAGGAAAATAGCAATCAGCTGAATAAGTTTAAAAAACAACCACAGAATAGACCTAAGGAAACAGAAGAGATCATGTAGTAAGTACAGAGAGCTTTTTAATGAATTCAGAAGCAAAAGAATGTAACTTCTTAGTAAATCTGAAGGCAGTTTCTTTAAACACAATACAGCAATACAAATGCAAAAGGCAAAAGGCAAATCCAATCAAGACAAAAAAAGGAAACAAAAATGTGTCTTAAATGAATATATATAATAACAGATAATTTTAAGTCAAGAAAATATAACTTACACATTATGTTAAGTAACTTAAAAACTAGATTTAAGAGATAATTTTCCAGGGGCAGAAATCAAGGCCCCAAATTAACTTAAGAAAAAGTAGAAAATTTGAATTGACCAATAATAATAATAATAATAATAATGATAAATTAAAAAATATTCAATAATGGATGCATGGTCAAATAATTTTACTATTAGAATTCCAAAGAATAGATCATTCCCATTCTACACAAACTTTTCTAAAGCATTGAAAAAGATAGCTATCCACTTGTTTTAAGCTTTAATCTCCTAAAAAATACCTGTACAAGAAAGTCCCTGCCTAATGGGTAGGGGTGGGGGTAGAGAATGGGTTCTTTGCATATTGGTGTAAAACTCTTAAATTATTAGCAAATCAAATTTAGTGCCATCTTCAAATAATCATACACCACGACCAAGTAGAATGACTAAGATAAAAGACTAGTTTATTGTCAGGGGGCATATAATTATAGTATACCATATCACTAAGTCTAATACACACACACACACACTAAGATGAAAAGATGCTATAAAAGGTTTAACACACACACTAAAGTGAAAAGATGCTATAAAATGTTTAATAACAATCAATATGCTTTCTCATTTTTCTCTGAGAAAAGCACAAATGCATTGCAAAAGCTGGGCCTAGAAGAATAAGTCTTCAATTATGAAAGGGTGTCTACTGAAAATCAACAGCTAGCACACTTAGTGTTGAAACACTAGAGACAATCCCACTTACAAAAAATCATGACTGCTGTCTTTACTACTTAACTCTATTCTTTCATCATCAGAAAATAAGATAAAGAGGAGAGAAGAACAGGAGCAAAGACAGGAGACAATATCAATAATATCAATAGAACTGGAAAAAGAAGAACTTTTAACTGTATAAATAAATTACAACCTAGGGTATGGGGGAAATAATAGAAACAATTGAGGAGCTGATTGTGATGTCCTTTGAGAAACAGAGTCATGCCACAGGCTGCTTGAGATAAGCAAGTGCTGTCCTACTACATAATACAGAGATCAGGTGAATGTCAAAGCACAAACTAGAAATGCTGAAAATGATCCCTGGAAATTTAAAGATTTTGTTAATAAGCTGATTACTTAGCAGGAGACAATTTTAAAAGACAATTACAAATTTTTGTTCAAGAAATTTCACTATATTGAATTTAAGTTATACTTAATTTTATTTTTAAAATATAGGATTATCAGTATTTGGGAGGCTGAGATAGGAGGATCATAGATTCAAGGCCAGACTCTGAAATTTAGTGAGACCTTCAGCTAAGTAGTAATACTGTAGGATTATTGCATTTTCATTTGTGGTTATTGTTTTATAAAGAATATTTTGCATCTTTTTAGATACAACATAATAATAACAATGTATAACATGTAAAAGATACCAATATATGATATTATGTAAAAGATAATATTTTGGCTATACTCTTGTATACAGTGGCAAAGGTGGGATAGGAATTGTAGGGTTTGCAGCGGCAAGCAACTACGTGTAAAACAGGTTGTGCACGTTTAAGGGAGTGCAAGAGAAAGAGTGGGCTTGGGAGCTGTTGAGCAAGCTGTGTAGTTTCTACTGAACCACAGCTTTTCCATCTATCAAAAGGGATAATCTTCATTCTTTGATGGAAAGAATGAAAATTAAAGTGAAGTTCTGGGTACCAACTGGAGCAGTTCCTGGTACCCAGAGACTGCTGTCTCTGTGGCTCAACTGAAAGACCCTAGTGTATGGTCAAAAGACTGTTGCTGCCTTATTGGTCATCATCAAAAATAAATAAATAAAATTAAAGTCAATCAAGTTCTGGATAAGATAATTAAAGGCCAGAAGATCTTGACATGTTGGACAAAGAGCACAGAATGAAGTCTAAAAGATATGTGCATTCGCATATAGATGTACATTTATATTATCAGATCTATAGTATAATAGTATAGACTTACATTTATATATCTATATGTGTTTGTATGATATGTTATATATATATCATATAGAGAGATATATCTATAGATATTTGTATCTAACTATCTATACATATATAGATAGGAATTTGTCAGGAATTTCACAGAAGATGGGATTTAATCTTCTCTATGAGCTCCTCAATCTCTTTGTTAGGCTTTGTCTCCTCTGAAACTCATTTTGAAATATTTTGTACTGTTATTAGAAATGATTCCTTCATTGATCCTCCTTCCTCCCCTCCCCCTGGACCACCTCCCTGGCTCCACTGGAGGTGGTGTCGAGGCAGGGCTTCTAAGGGATGACTAGGTGATTGAAAGGGAGTATGCCTTTGGGGAGGGAGTGAGTTCTCCTTCTTGCGGGACCGAATTAGCTTCTGTGAGAGAGGGTTGTTATGAAGCAAAACCTCTCCTGTGTCTTGTCCCTCGGTATGCACCTGCTTCCCCTTTGTCTTCTACCACAATTATAGCAACATGTGGCCCCCACCAGATACAGCAGCCTGACTGTAGACTTTTCAGTTTCTGGAACCAGGAGTCAAAATAAACCTCTTGTCAGTATAAATCACCGAGTCTCAGGTGTTCTTTTTTATCAACAGAAAGTGGACTAAAATAATCTTTAAAAAAAAAAAAAAAAAAAAAAAGCAAGAGCTGTGTGAAAGCAGAACGAGGGAAAATTGGCCTGACAATAGTCCATCCGGAATATAAAAGACATCTATGTATTTGAATGACTTTGGTTGTGGGAGGAGGCTGATAGTGTGATGTGACTATAAAAAGGTCAATGCCAAAAGTTCATTTGTGGACACAAAGTAGAGGTGATTCGCACTGTACTCTACATTTCAGACAAAATTTGGAGCTTTATTTTATTGTAAGTTTGGGGAACAAAGAACAATTAGAGTTGGAGAATGAGAAGGATTAAGGCAGAAAAATGATCTCAAGGGAACTATAAAACAGAAAGAAAAATAGCTCTCATTAAGCGTCTGAAATATTTTCATGTGAAAGAGGAGATGTTCTTCTTCTTTATGAGGCAGGACCAAGTCCAGTGATTGAAAGTTCAAAAGGGAAATGTTCATCCCAGTTAAGAGATTGGGGAAGGGTGGTAAAGAATTGACATTTTATTTGTTGAGTTTATAATATGTGCAAGGTATTATCCTATTTCTATACTCATGTACATCTTAATTTCTAGTAGTTTATGTCCTCCAAATACACTATTGCCATTCTATTAAATCTCAAGACATATTTTGTCAGGAATTTCACAGAAGATGGGATTTAATCTTCTCTATGAGCTCCTCAAATACCAAGAGTTTATGACTTGTTAGCTAGAAGTAGTAGTTAGGGAATGATGCTGGAAATGGGATGTACTATCTCTCAAGGGTTCTTGAACTAATATGATCGAAATCACAGCGAATAAAGTAGAATGAAACTTGTTCCTTTCATAGCAAATTAAAATTTTGCTCCCTATTATAATTATATAAATAATATTTTTATCTGCTTGTATTTTAAGAAGGGATCACATGTTTAGTGCGTTGTATTTAACAGGAGTTCACATCAAATTGAATATCCTTTTTGTGGGGCAGATTACTGCAGTCAGCTGCCTGAGGCTGGGCTGGGCGTAGGCATGAAATATGCAACCAAGACTTGGAGTATCATCTCTTAATTCAGACTACCTGAATCTGCAGTCTCAAATATCCAGACGATTCTTGAGTTTATGATGTGCTTTATCTATGGATAATGTGCAAAAACTCAATTAAGAAAAATCACCGTGGGCAATCCTTTCACCTTCTAGGGGAAAGGAATAGCATATTTTTCTAACAGAGTCACCTTTTATTTAGCAAAATATCTTGATCAGCCTTTCCATTTTCAAGGACATGAAATGAAGATACAGTTAAAACCTGCTTCTCATGAAATGTTACATTTATTTGAGGAAGCAGAAAGGTAAGAAGAGGGGAAGATTGGTGAGGAGAAAAAGGAGACAGGACTCAGCAATTTTTGAGAAACTCAAGTATATATGGCAAACACTCCATAAAGAACTTATGCATTCCACAAGAATATTTTTGATGGTTGGGAAGGCTGAAGGAATTTTAGAAACACATATGCCTAGTTCAATTAATTAAAAAAAAATTCTTTACAGCCGGGTGTGGTCGTGCACGCTTGTAATCCCAGCATTTGGGAGGCTGAGACCAGAAGATCCGGGTTCGTGGCCAGCCTCAGCTACCTAGTGAGGCACTCCACAACTTAGTGAGACCCTGTTTCAAAATAAAGCATTAAAAAAATAGGGCTGGAGGTATAGCTTGGAGGTAGAATGTCCCTGAGTTCAATCCCCAGTACCGCAAAAAAAAAAAAAAAAAAAAAAAAAAAAATTCTTTATTTTGCAGCAGTGTAAAACTATTTGCCATCTCTAACTGCTTTGTGAAAGCAGTTTTAGAAAATAAAGGAATAAGGGACTGTGTTGATACATGAGTTATCACTCGGCAAAAACAAGGAATAGTCATGGGAGAGGAGATGTAAGTTCAATGGGAAGAGTTAATTAAAAAATACAGATAATCATGAGGAGATACATTTCAGATGTGCTCCAAAGTCTTGGAGAGGATATTGGGCTTCTTATTAAATATGAGAGCAGTGGCTGAAGTTAATTTTATGTAAATCTCAAAGGACAGGATGAACTCAGCTGACATCTCAATTGAATATATAATTGTCTCAATTCTTTTCCTCATGGTGCTTCTGTAGAAACATCTTGCAAATCAAGCTTGTGGGACAATTACAAACACTTCCATGTTATTTTCATGGCTCAGACTTTTTTATTTTAGTTTTTACTGAAAATCCCAAATCCACTATTTCATGTTGAAAATAGAAATGATAATGTGTCTATTAGATGTGTTTTTTCCATCCAGAGCAACTCATTGGATTCGACCCCTACACACCACTAGATTATTTAAAACTTGTTTCATAAATTGGAAAGACTTGAACTTTTAATATGACACCATTAGCAAAGAATAGACTGATTCAGAACTCACTGTTACAAAGAGCCCAAGCAAGATCCATGCTACTAACCCAAAGATTTCCTTCAGGTTGCTTATTGGTAGTTAAAAGCAATTTCTAAGTGGAAACCAGGTAAAATACTCTAGAAAAGTGGTCTCAGAAACTCCCATAGGCCAGGCCCTCTGATTCCTTCCTGCTTCCATCTGGTGAGCTCCAACTTTAGCAGTCAGGCCATCTATTGGTAACTTGCTTCCTGTATTTTCTTTATTGATCTAGTACAAGAGCATAGAAACACATCTCCAAATTACAGGAAGGCTGGAATTGACACCCTAACTGGCTTCGAATGGTTCCTGCTTTACTAGACTCTGAACTGTTTTTCTCCCTCAAGTTATTTGAATGTGAGCCGAGGTGTGAACAAGGCAAGAGTGAGAATCAATAATTAAGCCTGTTCTCTTTATACCCACTATGCTGGGAAATCCATTTCTTTTTCTCAGCCTGATTATTATTTAGCATTTATCCAATACCCTCAAGCCAGATCTCTACAGCACTGGAATAAAAACTGCAATAAAATGAAACAAAAACACAGATCTGAACAATCCACTTATCCTGTTCCATGAAGGTGTTTTATGGTCTCTGAGCTGTCAAGTCCTGGAGGAGAAGGTAGGCATAGCATGAGAGGCACCATTTTTCTTACCTATTTTCTTGGATGTAAAATGTCACACACTATCCTATGGGGCCACTGTCACATGTAACTACTGAAAAAACAAAACAAACAAAAAAGAAACCAAAAAACCAAAGCAAGAGCCTCCATAGAGATGTCTATTCCAATACTTGCAATCTACCTTGCACACTCATAACCTTCCATCTCCAAATGGTATTTCTGCTTCCAGTTGACCAGAGAGAAAGTCATAACAAACAGAAATGCCTGTCACGTGCTCTTACAACACAGCATGCTGTATCTTGAGAATGCTCCATAACATGTTGCTGATAGCCAGGCATGGTGGTTCATGCTTGTAATCCCAGTATTTGGGAGGCTGAGATAGGAGGATTGCAGGTTTGTGGCCAGCCTCAACTACTTAGTGAGGTCCTCTGCAACTTAGTGAGACCCTGTTTCAAAAATAAAGAATAAAATATAGGGCTGAGGGTTTAGCTCAGAGGTAGAACAACCCTGGGTTCAATCTCCAGTACCAAAAAAAGAAAAAAAAAAAAAAAAAGAATGTTGCTGATAGACTTCCCAAGGAATAGGATAGTGTGAGAATATGCCTTAAAATACAAAAGGAAAATCATCTCCTGAGAAAGAGATGGTGCTTATGTATCCCCTCATAGCTGGGCAAAGAGATGCACTGGGAGCTCCAATTTGAGTTTGCTGGTCCCAGGTTGATTGCTTTAATATAGTTTCGGGAAGTTGGTTATAGCTGGAGACAAGCCCTATGTACCCCACTTCTCTTTCCATTATTTTTCCCAGGAGGCTCTAAATTGGCAGAAAAATAGGGACTCTCTTGATGACTTCTCATGCCCTGATGTGGTGAAGCTCTTGGTATGTATTTAATGGACTCTGTACTGACACCAAAGCATAGACAGATATTTCATTCCAAGAAGAAATGGGGCAATTCTTTATGTAATTCAGCTGTCAGTGGAAGCCATGTCATCCTTTTGAGACTGAGTAATGTTTTTTGTAAAGCTTTTCACACTTGATGCTTAAATAACCTAAAACCTCTCCACTCTGGTTTTGCTTTCTTGTCTCTTATTCTGTCTTCATCTACCTGAAACTTGGTTTCCATTGACACCAACCTATGAAAACTAAGTCAATAGCATTCTCAGGATTCAGTAAGGTTTTCTCCCCCAGCTTTCTGGTGAACTTACCTGGGTTACATTACCTCCCTGGCCATCACCCATCCTGTGCCCTTGGCCCCTTCTCCTGCTAAATCCCACATGATTTAGTTGATTGCTCACAATGCCCCGTCCTTCTCCTCTGTCCATTTTATTGATGATCTAATCTCTTTCACCTTATTTATTCATATTTTACTTTAGCCCTAAACACTTTGCTCTTCCTCCTTTCACATCAAGTTTCTGACTGGCATGCCCATCTAATCCATGCCTCAAACTCAACCCATTCCAACCAAGCTCCTTATTTTTTCCAAAGCCACACAGCAGTTGCTGATGTCACATGTCTCCATTGCTCAGCTTCAGTATGCTGAAAATATCTTAGGTTCTTCCTTTTCTCATCAAGCAAGAAATAGGCAGGCGCAAAGCCTGGCAATCTCACCTATGCTATGTACTTTTCACTTTCCTTTCCCATACTCTCCCAAGACACTTGCCTAATTAGGGTCTATTCGCTATCATCTGAACTATTTAGAGAGCTTTCCAACTGATTTCTTTATCTTTATCTTTATCCTCCAGTCTCTTATAAGTTGCCCTTCACACTGTCACAAAATTCACTTGGAAAATGATGTTCTGAGCATGTTGTTTGCCTATTCCAAGTCTTTGCTGTCTCCTAACTTCATTCAGGGGAAAAATAAAACTCCTCATTGTCTGTCATTCACGTCAGACCTTCACTGATAACTCTCACTGCATTCTTTCCCTGAAGCTATCTCAGACTATTTAATTCTTCCCAAACATATTCTGCCTCTTTGGACTTCTGTGTCTGCCTGAAATTCCCTGCCCTTTTCTCTAATTGTTATTCCGCTAGATAACTACCTTCCTAACAAGGCCCTAGATCTTTACAGTGAGAAATAATATTTCTTCCCATTAAAAACCTATATAATTTGTGATTATACCAAAACCTGTCTTATATTTTGAATCTGGGGTGTCCCCAAAGGGTCATATGCTGAAGGCTTAGTCCCCACTGATGGTGCAGCTGGGAAGCACAGGAAACTCCGGGAGGTGGGCCTGGCTGGAGGAAGTAGGTCACTGGAGGGGCATATACTCAAAGGGCATATCTTATCCCAGGCCCCTTCCTCATTCTTTCACTCTCTCTCTCTTTCTGCTTCCTGCCTGCCATGAGGTGAGCAGTTGCCTCTTTCCCATGCTGCTGCTGCCAAGATATTCTGCCTTGCTTCAAAGCAGTGGAGCCAACCAACCTTGGACTGACATCTCTGCAACCATGAGCCCAAATAAACCTTTTCTCCTTCAAGTTGACTTTCTCGGGTATTTTGTCACAGTGATAAAAAGCAAACTCGATTTGCTTTCTATTTTTATTTCACACAGCACTTTAGAATTTATAAAATTTGCATCTCCTGTTTCATGGACTCTGCTCTTCTCACTCTTTTTTTTTTTCATCTCTTTGAGGATCAGAGATCTTGGATTATTTGCAATTGTATTCACTAAAGTTTCTAACACTCTACTGGCATAGAGTAGGTATGCAATAAATGAGTGTGGGTTGGGAGAAGTCTGAAGTCTTTGTTTCCTACCAAGCCCAACATTTCCTGCATAGCTCTATATTTCAATCATTTTTCACTTCCAAGCAGTTTTTTCTATTGTTACTCATGCCCTAGAATATGAGATATATATGTTACTTCTGTGAGCCAAATATATGTACATTTTGCAAGTCAACTATGAGCCTGAGTCTTTTGTGTATGATGTGCATCAGTATTAAAAAACATTGACAGTGATTACAGGTATGGGATAAAAATTTTTAAATGGGTTCTCTATAAAAGCAATAGTAATTATAATCATCTTAAATGGACAGCATACCATGAAAACCAATAGTAATGATTCATAACAGTAATGAATGTTAAATTAACTTTGTTATAAATGTTACTTGATATGATTCCCTTGATTACAGTGTTAAATATTTATATGTGTTTAGTTGTTTCAATTTTCACATGGTGGTTTATTCAGAATTTAAAAAGAAACTCATGAAATATTGCTTAACATGATCTTCAATGTTGTTAGTTTTACCAGAGGTATAAAGAAGGGATGCAATCATTAAAATATTATAATGAAACTTAAATAATAGACATACTGTAAAATTAGCTGGGAGAAGGGAGATCTATGAATTTTAACACATGTATAGATTTCAGGAGCCATTTTCCCAGTCAGAATACAAAGCAGATCTATCAATGAAAAGAAATTTCTTAGGCTGCTCTTGTGCAGTCAAATCCTCCATCATTTTCTCTTGAAAACCACATGTCTACTTTCAGACACAAAAGTTTTGTTTGTTTGTTTGTTTGTTTTTTTGTACCAGATATTGAACCCAGAGGCATTCTACCTCCTAGGTATACCCCCAGTATTTTTTACTTTTCATTTTGAAACATGGTCACACTAAGTTGCTCTCAAACTTGTGATCCTCCTGTCTCAGACTCTCAAGTACTGGCTTATTCATTGAATGTTTGACATTATCTCTATTTTTCCCAGTGGTTGCTCAAGAGATAAGATATTCATATGTGTCTTTTAACATCCTCCTTAGGATTAATATTTTACCACTTTAAATGGAATGTAGGAACCTTGCCACCATGGACCTTTTTATATTCTAGTGGGTCAACATAAATCGGAAATCCCACCTAAAAATTATTATAACTTTTGTTTTTAACTATTATATTGATATACATATGTTTTGTTGTTTTTAATTGACAAAGATTGTATATATTTAACACATACAACATGTTGTTTTGAAATATGCATACCATGTGGAATGGATAAATGGAGCTAATTCAAATATTCATTACATCACTTATTTACATTTTTTTGTGATGAGAAAAATTAAAATCTATCCTCTTAGCAATTTTGGGGAATTTGATACATTGTTGTTAACTAGTCACCATGCTGTATGATAGAGCTCTTTAATTTATTCCTCCTATCTACCTGAAATTTTGTATCCTTTCACCAACATCTCTCTATCCATCCCCTGGTAAACACTGTCCTACTGCTGAATTTTATAGGTTAAACTTGTTTAGATTATACATAGAGGTGAGAGCATCTGATATTTTCTGTGCCTGGATTGTTTAATTTAACATTATGCTCTCCAGGTTCATCCATGTGGTTGCAAATGACAAGATTTCCTTCTTTTAAAGACTGACTAGTATTCGATATTGTATGTAATGCATTTTGTTTATTAATTCATCCTTTGATGGAGAGTTAGGTTGATTCTATATCTTGACTATTGTGAATAAGGCTACAATGAGTATGGGAATGCAGATATCCCTTCCACCTACTAATTTCCATACTTTTCAATACGCACTTTGTAGTGGGATTGCTGGATCTTATGAAAGTCCTATTTTTAGTTTTTGGAGGCCCCATTATACTGCTTCCCATAATGATTGTACTGATTTACATTCCCAACTAGAGTAGAGAGTTTCCTTTTCTCCACATTCCCAACAACACCTCTGCCTTTTTGTTAATAACCATTCTAAGGGGAAGAGCCCAAGATGGCGACTGAGTGAAACACCTCTCCTCAGGCACTGTAGAGTTCAAATCAAAACTGCCATAAAAGCAACTTTTTGACAGATGAAAAAAAAAGCAGCAAAAAAGTGAACAAAGTAACAAAAATTGAAGTGCAACTGAAAAGAACCCAGAAAGCAGAACAGGGAGAGCCAAGGAGCCTGAACACGGAGGCCACCATTGAGACAGCCACCCAGAGCTGGGTCTACTAGCACTGAGACATCTACCGACCTCCTGCACACCCAGCAACCAGATGTGGAGTAAGTGACTCCAGAACTCCACATCCTAATCAGGCAGAATATCCCTGCATGATTGGCAGTGACCGAAACACCTGGGATGGCCAGCTTAAGCCTGCAGTGGGGACATCCCAGGTCACCTCTCCCTCCAGAGCCAGAGCAGCACTCATTTGTAACTTAACTGCTCTCCCGAGGGGGCCCCTGTGCAAATGACAGACTTGGTTGCCCGCCCTTCTAGCGATTTGACCCAGAGCACACAGGGCATAGAAACCTTACAGGCACCCTGGAAAATGCCCAGCATTTAGATTGTACTCCTGCCACCAGCAAAGGCAGAGAGAGAGATGCAGACAGGGCCGGTGGAAAGCATGAGAGTCCAGCTTACACTGGGTCCAGATCCAGTGACACCCGCTGCCTACATAGACAAGAGCAGCACAGGGACAGGCCCTGTGGAGAGCTTAGAGACACAAGCTTGCAGCGGGAGAGATGCCAGCAGAACTGCATGCCTGTACTGATGGAGAGAGCAAATAAGATTGCCTGAAACATGCTCGAAAATCTAATATAAAAGCTGAAAATATCCACATAGATCCAAAAGCACTGCAGAGGCCAACTCGGCTCTGTACTTATATACTTGCAGGGTTTTTTAAATTTTTTATTTTGTTTTTTTTTTACTCTGTTTTTGTTTTGTATTGCTTTGTTTTATTTATGTTTGTTTGTTGAATGATTGATTGCTTTGTTATTTTTTGCTCAGTTGTCAGCTCTCTTCCTCATCCCTTTTACAAGCTTCCCTCCCTCTCTCCTATCTATATTTTTCTTCTCAACACTTTTTTCTCTTTCCTTTTTCCTGTCTCATATCAAGACCATTTCATACCACTACACCTAAATACTCTACATTTACTACCAGAATCCCCCCACATATCCACTATCTCTAGTGTTTACCACATATCACTTCAACACACTCAAACTCTTATTCAACTGGATTATACCTTTTATTTTACCCTATTCTTGCATTCATCATTGTGACTTCTCATCCATTCTTTACCAGTGAACACAACCTGTCCTTGTATAATACAGCAGATACCTCTAAATCCCTAATGCAGAGATTGGACCAGGGAGGTAAACCACCAGAAAGGACTGCCAGACACCAAGGATAAACTCATCTCTGCTGCTAGAAGGAATAGCTCAACACATCCCATATCGAGGCCTAAAAATGCAGAGGTCACAAAATGTCCTACTCACACCTCTGAGATGAATCCCCACAGTGGGAGCAACAAACAAATCCTAGAAGTCAACACCTGAAACCCACCAGCAGCACCATTACAGTGGGCAAAAGAAGCCCTAGAGTACTTGCAACTCAGTAGAAGATACTATTCATAGAGAGAAAATAAAAATAAGAAACCTATAAATTGAGAGAAAGCTTGCAAACGCAGCAAAGACATAAACTTAATAAAGGGAAATCATGGGAAGGAAAAATAGCAAAGAAACAATGAGCTACCATTCCTACAATAACAGAACTCACCAACCCAGAATGGCAGAGATTATCAGAACAATTCGGATCTTTAAGAGTAGAATCGATACAAGAGTTCTCTAAAGAATGCAGGGAAGGGTGGAAAGAAATAAAGGAAGAAATAAACAAAGAATCTGACACTCTGAACAGGAATCAAAGAGAAGCCTTGAAGGAACTGAAGGACATGACATGAAAAATGCAATAATTTAAGTGAAGGCATCAATACAAACTATAAACAGTAGATTAGACCACATGGAAAATAGAATATCACTCTTAGAAGATGACCATTGCAAAAATGAATCCATAGTGCATAATTTAGAAAAAAAAATTGACAGCATGAATTGGACTACGACGAGATCTGGACCAATTTTAAAAGAGCTAACCTAAGAATACTAGGCAAAGAAAGGGATTAGAAGTTGAAACTAATGGAATAAACCATCTTTTTCCAAACATGGAGAAATTGACACACAGGTACAGGAAATATATAGAACCTTCTCTAGACAAGACCACAGAAGAGGTTCACCACACTGCATAATAAGCCAGTTGAGTAATTTAGAGGCCAAGGAGAGCCCCTTAAAGGCAACAAAAGTAAACGGTCAAGTGACATTTAGAGGCAAACCAATTAGAATCACTCCAGACCTCCCAAGCCAAGTCATGAAAGCCAGGAGGAGCTGGAGTAACATATTCCAAGCTCTGTGAGAAAATAACTTGCTGCAAAGATTCTCCTACCCAGCAAAGCTATCTCTCAAAATTGATGGGGAAATAAAAACCTTCCATGACAAACAGAAACCAAAAGAATTTATGTCTTCCAAACCAGCACTAGAGAATATACTGAAAGAGATTAACTACAAAGAAGAATAAGTAAACAAAACAATAGTTTCCAGGAAGCAAACAACTAAGCAAAGAAGAACAAACATTACTTCAAACAGAAGTCAAAACTCAAAATGTTGGTAATTAAAAATCATTTCTCCATAATCACACTGAATATAAATAGTCTCAACTCCCCAATAAAAAGACTCAAGGTGGAAGAATGGATTAAAACCCATAATCCATCTATATACTGCCTGCAAGAAACACACCTTACAAGCAAGGATTCCCACAAACTAAAGGTAAAGGGCTGGAGTAAGGTAATCCATGCCAATAGAACTGGAAGACAAGCCGGAGTAGCAACTATGATGTCAGATAAATTAGACTTCAAGCCTAAACTTACCAGAATATATAAAGTAGGTCATTTTTTACTAGCAAAAGGAATAATTCAGAAAGAATAAATAACAATTGTCAATGTTTGTGCCCCAAACATAGGTGCAGCCACTTTCATAAAACAAACTCTTCATGATATAAAGTCACACATAGATCCCAATACAATTATACTGGGAGACTTCAATACTCTTCTCACACCACTAGACCGATCTTCTAGAAAAAAGGTCAGTAAAGACACCTCAGACCTAAAGAATACCATAAACCAAATGGACCTATTAACACATACAGAATATTTCACTCAACTACAGCTAAATTCACATTTTTCTCAGCTGCCCATGGAATCTTCCCCCAAATAGACCACATTCTGGGCCACAAAGCAAGCACTGGCAAATTAAAAATGTAACATAATTCCCTGTGTCTTTTCAGACCACAATGGAATGAAATTATAAATCAACTCTAAGAAGACCCAGAGTAACCATGTAAATACATGGAGACTGAACACCACACTGCTGAACAAGGAATAGGTCATAGGAAAAGTAAGGGGAGAAATTAAAAAATTCCTAGAAACCAATGAAAACAGAGGCACAGCATATCAAAACCTCTGGGACACCTTGAAGGCATTACTAAGAGGAAAATTTATAGCATTGAGTGCCCACATAAGAAGAACAGAAAATCACCAAATAAATAACCTAATGACATAGCTCAAAGTCCTTGAAAAACAAGAACAGTTTAACCCCAAAGCCAATAGAAAACAGGAAATTATGAAAATCAGAGCAGAAATTAATGAAGTCGAGAATAAAAAAATACAGAAAATCAACAAAACCAAAAACTTGTTTCTTGAAAAAATAAACAAGATACATAAATCATTGGCCAACATAACCAAAAGAAAGAGAATCAACCCAAATTACCAAAATAAGAGATGAAAAAGGTGATATTACCACCGACAGTGTAGAAATACAGAGGATCATCAGAAACTACTTTGAAAAACTATACTCCAACAAAATGGAAAATCTAGAAGAAATTGAGAAACTTCTAGACACACATACCCTTCCTAAATTGAGTCAAGAAGATATAGAAAATTTAAGCTGACCAATAAGAATCAAAGAGATAGTAACAGAAATAAAAAGCCGGACGTGGTGGGGCACACTTGCAATCCCAGCATTTAGGAGGTTGAGACTGGAGGATCCGGGTTCGTGGTCAGCCTCAGCTGCTTAGTGAGGCCCTCTGCAACTTAGTGAAACCCTGTTTCAAAATAAAGAATAAAAAATAGGGCTGGGGCTGTAGCTCGGAGGTAGAATGCCCCCAGGTTCCATCCCCAGTATCACAAAAAAAAAAAAAAAAAAAAAAAAAAAAAAAAAAAGAAAGAAAAAAAAAGAAACAGCAATAAAGAATTTGCCATCAAACAAAAGCCCAGGGCCAGATAGTTTTCCAAGTGAATTTTATAAAACCTTTATAGAAGAGCTAATCCCAATACTACTCAAACTATTCTGTGAAAGAGAAAGAAATGGGACTCTCCCAAACACATTATATGAAGCCAACATCATAATAATACCAAAGCCAAATAAAGACAGTCAAGAAAAGAAAACTATAGGCTGATATCACTGATGAACTTAGACACAAAATTGCTAAATACTAGCAATGGACATTCAAAACCACATCAAGAAAAGTATACACCATGACCAAGTCAGGTTCAACCCAGGAATGCAAGGCTGGTTCAACATACGAAAAACAATCCATGTAATTCACCACATAAACAGAATCAAAGACAAAAATCACATGATCATTTCAATTGATGCTAAAAAAAGTAGTTGATAAAATACAACACCCATTCATGCTAAAAGCACTGCAGAGAACTGGAGTAGAAGTAACATAACTCAACATCATAAAGGCAATATACAATATGCTCACAGCCAGCATCATATTAAATAGAGAAAAACTGCAAGAATTCCCACCAAAATAGGAACAAGACAAGGACACCCATTTCACCATTTCTGTTTAATATAGTACTTGAGACTCTAGCCAGAGAAATAAGGCAAGAGAAGGAAATCAAAAGTGTAAAAATAGGAAAAGAAGAACTAAAACTATCCCTTTTTGCAGATACATGATTCTATATTCAGAAGACCCAACAAAGTCAACCAAAAAACTTACAGAACTGATCAACAAATTCAGCAAAATGTCTGGATACAAAATATATCTTCAAAAATCAGAAGCTTTCCTATATGCCAACCAGAAATCCACTGAAAAAGAAATTCAGAAAACAATTCCACTCACAATAGCACACCAAAAAATAAAATACTTAGAAATAAACCTAACCAAGGAGGTAAAACACCTCTATAAGGAAAACTATAAAAAGTTGAAAAAATAAATAGATGAAGACCTTAGGAGATGGAAAGATCTTTCATGCTCTTGGATAGACAGAATAAATATCATCAAAATGGCCATTCTCCCAAAAGTGATCTACAGATTCAATGCGATGCCCATTAAATTACCAAAGTCACTCCTCAAGACATAGAAAAATCAGTCCTTAAATTCATCTGGAAAAACAAAAAGCCTAGAATAGCCCAAGTAGTTCTTGGCAACAAGAACCATGCAGGAGTTCATCACAATAACTTACTTCAAACTATACTACAAAGCTATAGTTAAAAAAAAAAAAGCATGGTATTGGCACAAAAACAGACACACAGACCAGAATAGAAGACTCAAAACAAACCCCCACACTTACAGTCAATTAATTTTTGACAAAGGAGCCAAAAACATACACTGGAAAAAATATCTTCTTCAACAAATTGTATTGGAAAAACTGGTTAACCATATGCAAGAAAATGGAAATAAATCCCACTTTCTCACCCTGTACAAGAGTCAATTCAAGATGGATCAAAGATCTGAATGTCAGGCCAGAGACCTTGCAGCTACTTGAAGAGGGCATAGGCCCAACACTTCAACAATAGGCACAGGTCAAAACTTTCTCAATAAGACCCCAAAGGCACAAGCAACTCAATGGAAGATCAATACATGGGATTGCATTAAAATGAAGAGCTTCTGTGCAGCAAAGGAAATGATCAAGAGCCTCAACAGAGATTCCACAGAGTGGGAGAAAATTTTTGCCAACTACTCCTCTGATAGAGGACTAATATCTAAAATATACAGAGAACTCAAGAAACTCACAGCTAAGAAAACAAATAACCCAATCAAAAAATGGGCAAAGGATCTAAATAGACACTTCACAACAGAAGAAATACAAATGGCCAATAAATGTATGAGGAAATGTTCAACATTATTAGCAATCAGAGAGATGCAAATCAAAACTACCTTGATTACAACCAGAACTACCTTGATTCCACCTAATTCCAACCAGAAACACAAACAACAACTGCTGGAGAGGGCATGGAGAAGTGGGAACCCTAATACATTGTTGGTAGGATTGCAACTGGTGCAACCACTTTGGAAAACAATATGTAGAATCCTCAGACGAATGGGAATGAATCATATGATCCAGCAATACCACTTCTGGGTATGCATATGTTTCTATGTTTATAGCTGCAAAATTCACAATTTCCAAACTATGGAACCAGCCAAGATGTCCATCAACAGATGAATGGATTACAAAACTATGGGATATGTACACAATGGAATTTTACTCAGCCATAAAGAAGAACAAAATCATGTTATTTGCAAGGAAATGGATGGAACTGGAAAACATTATACTAAGTGAGATTAGTCAGTCACAAAAAGTAAAAAATTGTATGTTCTCCCTAATACACAGAAGCTAGGGAGAAAGTGTGACATAAGAGGGACTCCAGACGAAGAAAGAGAAACCTTAGATGAGCAAAGAAGGTGACTTAACCAAAGGGATGGGGCGGGAGGAGGGAAACACCCTAATGCACATGATGTACTTTCACAAACATATCAAAGTCAACCACTAAACTGAACTTGAGAAGGAGGGAGGAGAAGGGAGTAGTGCAGGAAATGGGGAAGGGTTAAATGAGAAATACGTGCATGTATATCTCTACCAGCTTGTACCTGAAAAAGATGTATGATTACAATGTACCAATAAAAAAATAAAAATAAACATTCTAAGAGATGAGATGATATCTGGTTTTAATTTGCATTTATGTCATGATTCGTGATGTTGAACATTTTCTCATATGCTTGTTTGCCATGCGTATGTCTTTTTGGAGAGAAGTCTGTTAAAATCACTTGCTCATTTTTTAATCATTTTTTTGTTTTCTTGCTATTGAGTAGTTTAAGTTCCTTATATATATTTGATATTAGCCCCTTATCAGATATATGGTTTATAAATATTTAATCCCATTTTATAGGTTGTCTCACATGTGCACATACATATATATGTTGATTGTTTCCTTGGCTGTGCAGAGGCTTTCTAGTTCTATGTAATTCTATTTGTCTACTTTTGTTTCCTGTGCTTTGGGGTTCATAGAAAAATAATCATTGGCCAGACTAGTCTTTTGGAACTTTCCCTGGATGTTTCCTTCTAGGAGTTTCATAACATCAGAGATTGCATTTAAGTTTTTAATCCATTTTGAGTTGATTTTGGTTTCATTTCATTCTTCTATATATAGATATCAAATTGTCTTAATATCATTTACTGAAGAGACTGTCTTTTTCCCACTGTGTTTTCTTGACCCTGTTACTGAAAATCAATTGACTATAAATGACTGCATTTATTTCTGGGTTTTCTATTCTATATCACTAGTTTTGGTGACTGTTTTCATGCAAGTATCATGATATTTTGATTTCTATAACTTGACAGTATATTTTGAAGCCAGGCATTATTATATCTTTAACTCTGTTATTTTGGCCAAAAATGTTTTGTTTCCAGGATTTTTTGTGGCTCCATATGAAATTTGAGATTTTTTCCTCTTTCTGTGAAAAATGATCTTGGAATTTTCATAGTGATTGCACTGAATTTGTGAATTTGTAGATCACTTTGGGTAATATATATATATATATATATATATATATATTTATTTTTTTTTTTTTTTTTTTTTTTTTTTTTTTTTTTTTTTTTTTTTTTTTTTTTTTTTTTTTTTTTTTTTTTTTTTTTTTTTTTTTTTTTTTTTTTTTTTTTTTTTTTTCAGTACTAGGGATTGAACCTAGGGGCATTCTACCTCTGAGCTACACCTCCAGTCCTATTTTTTATTCTTTATTTTGAAACAGGGTCTCACTAAGTTGTGGAGGGCCTTACTAAGTAGCTGAGGCTGGCCATAGACCCAGATCCTCTAGTCTCAGCTTCTTAAGTACTAGGATTATAAGCATGCACCACCACACCCAGCTAGCATAGATATTTTAATGGTATTAATTGTTCCCATCCATAAACATGGGATATATTTCATATATTTATGTCTTCCATTTCTTTCATCAATATTTGATATTTTTTAGTGTTTAGATCTTTCATTTCCTTGAATAAGTTTGTCTCTAAGAATTTTTTTTGGCTACTGTAAATGGGATATTCCTTATTTCTTTTTTAGATAGTTTATCATTAGTGTATGGAAATGTCATTGATCTTTATTGATTTTTATATCCTGCAATTGTGTTGAATTTATTAGTTCTTTAGGGTTTTCAATTTATAACATTATGCAATCTATAAACAGGGATGCTCTAACTTTTTCCTTTTTTATTTCGATGCATTTTTATTGCTTTCCCAGTATTACAATGAATAAAATGTTGAGAATGGGCATTCCTGATTTTAGAGTAAAAGGTTTCAATGTTTTATTATTGAGTTTTATATGAACTGTGAGTTTGTCATAAATGGTGTCTATTGTGTTTAGATACATTCCTCCTACACTTAATTTGTTGAGAGTTTTTATCCTGAAATGGTGTTGAATTTTGTCAAATACATTTTGTGCATCTATTCAGATAATCACATTTGGATTTGTCTTTCATGTTGTCAATGTCATGCAACTAATATATAGATTTGCACAAGTTGAACCATCCTTTCATTCCTGGGGGAAATCCCATTTTTATCATGGTGAATGATTCTTTTCATGTAATGCTGAAATCAGTTAGTGTAGTGTTTTTGGAGGATTTGTGCATCTGTATTCATCAGGGTCATTGGTCTGAAATTTTTATTTTCTATAATGTCCTTGTCTGGCTTGGTGCCACAGTAATACTGTCATTATAAAATATGTTTGGAAGTATTCCCTTTTCTTCAATTTTTGGAAGTGTTTGAGATGGATTGACATTAGTTCTTTAAATGTCCTATATAATTGAGAGGTGAAACCCTTAGATCCTGGGCTCTTCTTTGAGGGGAACTTTTTATTACTGATTGAAAGTTTTTATCCATTATTGGCTATTCCATTAAATGTAATACATACTTTAAAGAGTTTAAAAGGAGCTAATTAGTCTGCTACACAAATTCAAATAGTTATTATCCTGCTGTTCTTTGCTGCTCCTGAAACCCAGGTTTTCCTCCGATAGCATTTTCCTTCCACTGCATTTTCTTTAACATTTCCTTCAGAGCTTGTCAATTGGTAATGGATTTCCTTGGATTCCTTTCATCCTAGAATTTCTTGGCTTTGCCTGTTTTTGTTTTGTTTTTGCAGTACTAGGGATTGAACCCAAGGGCATTCTACCTCTAAGCTATACCCCCAGCCCTACTTTTTATTATTTTTTTTGAAATAGGGTCTTGCTAAGTTGGCCTCACGAAGTAGCTGAGGCTGGCCATGAACCCGCGATTCTCCTGTCACAGCCTCTCAGGTACTGAGATTACAAGCATATGCCACCACACCTGGCTTGCCTGTATTTGTAAATAGATGCATGTGATATTGTGAAATATATATTAGGTCTTCCTCTTGTTTCTTGGAACACAATTCCTAAGGTCCTTGGAATCTCCAAAGTCATCATGTCTTTTTGTATGCTAACAAGTTGGCATAGTTGCAGGATGAGGCTGGTCACAGGAAAGATCACAGCAGGATTAGAGGGATTTTTCTTCTTCACCTGGGCCTTCTGGGAGGTGAGAGAGGCAGAAGGTGAAGGTGATCATCTATGGCCATTGATTTGATCAATCATGCCTACATGAGAAAGCCCAGAAAGGCAGAGTTTGGATGAATTTATGGAGAGCTGGACACATGGAGGTTCCTGGAGAGAGATGCACTGAAGAGCACATGGGAAGTCTGCACCCTTCACCTGGGCAGGGTGAAGAAGATATTATTTCTTCATCCATGCTTTTCATAATATCTGTCATAACAAACTGATTTGTCATTTGTTCTAGCAGATTAATCAGATCCAATAATGGACTGGTGAGAACTCCAACTGGCAGCTGGTAGTTCAGAAGTTCCAGACAATCAGACTTTGACTGGGATCTATAGTGAGGAGTGTGTATGGGACTGAGCTCTCAACATGTGGAGGCCTACAATGCTTCCATACCAACAGCTTCAGAATTAAATTAGAGAGCCAGGTGTGGTGGTACAGGCCTATAATCCCAGTACTTGGGTGGCTGAGACAGGAGGATAGCAGGTACAAGACCAAACCTCAGCAAATTAGTGATACTCTGTTTCAAATTAAAAAAAAAAAAAAAAAAAAAAAGGATTGGGAGTGTAGCTCAAAGTTAGAATGCCCTGGAATTCACACCCCAGTGCCACAAAAATAAATAAATAAATAAATAAATAAATAAATAAATAAATAAATAAACAAACAAACAAACAAACAAACAAACAAACACAGGACTGGGGGGGGGTACTCAAAGGTAGAATGCCCTTGGATTTAGCCTCCAGTATCAACAAAAATAAAAACAACCCTCTCCCCTTCCCCCCCCCAAAATTAATTCAATTAGAGGATATACAACTGGTGTCCACTGCATAATTAAATGCTTGCTTGGTGTGTGGAGAAAAACTCTTATGCATTTGTAGCTAAAAGCATGTTGTGAGAGTAGAGTAAGAAAAACTGAATTTTTATAATCATAGAATGTAGGATCACTGAATACCAAGTGATGGATTAACAGTTCTTTGCTTTTAGCACTTAGAAATGTTATTCCATTATTTTCTGCCCTCCATGGTGATAAAAGAAAAAATCTGAGATGTCCTGAATTTAATTATAAGAGCTGGGGAGCCGGGCGTGGTGGCGCACGCTTGTAATCCCAGCATTCGGGAGGCTGAGACCGGAGGATCCGGGTTCGAGGCCAGCCTCAGCTACCTAGTGAGGTACTCCGCAACTTAGTGAGACTCGGTTTCAAAATAAAGAATAACAAATAGGGCTGGGGGTATAGCTCGGAGGTAGAATGCCCCTGAGTTCAATCCCCAGTACCGCAAAAAAAAAAAAAAAAAAAAAAAGAGCTGGGGGATGGAGAGCCACTGGCACTTGTGGAAACTTGCCCTAGGACCTGGACTTTTTCTGACTAACATCATTGTCATGACTCAATAAATCCTTTTATTTCAGAGATATACAGTCTTAGGGTTTTAGTTAACTAGTAGTTTTTCATGATAATTCTGCCATCATTTGATTTGACTGCTATGATGTGATGTTGGTTTTCTTTGGCTACTTTTAAGAGTTTTTACTTTGTCTTTTTTTAGAATTTTGTATTTGGGCATGTATTTCTCTAAGACCCTCCTATTTGCAATTTATTAAGCTGATGTATGAGCCAGTTATCTTCCAAGAAGTTTGAGAATAGTTCAGCACTATGTCTTCAAATGTATTTCCTGCACCATGTGCTTTCTCTTTATCATCTAGGATACTGGTAATGTGTGTATTAGACTATTTTATATTGTCTCACAGGAACCTGAAATTTTCTATCACTTATTTTTATTGAACAATTTCTATTGATCTGTTGTCAAATTCACTGATTCTTTCATCTGTCTTTTCTATTCTGCAATTGAATGAATCCATTGAATTTTGTACAATTATTGTATTGTTCAACTCTAAATTTCCATTTACTCTATTTTAGAGCTTCTCTTTCCCTGTTGAGACTTTCTATCTTTTCATCTGTTCCTGGAATACTCATCTTTACTTGTCACACTTATCATAACTGTTTTAAAGTCTTGGTAGGTAATCACAATATCTGGGTCACCCCAGGCTTGATTTTGGGGTGTTTTCCCCCCTTTATTATTTGTCAGAATTGTCGGTTTCATTGTATGTTATGTAATTTTGTTTTGGACACTAGGTGTTGGGAAAATAAGACTGAGTCTTTTGAAAGTCTTACGGAGATCGTGTTTTTGTTTTTGTTTTGTGTTCGTCGATCAGTCTGGTTAGGTTCAGATCACAAGTTCTGATTCACTGTGCATGGACTGTGGTTCTAATGTCAGCTCTCTCTCCAAAGGCTTTCGAGCACTGTTGTACCTGTGCAGCATTTGCACCTTCTGAGAACAATCTGCCTCAGGGCAACTGAGTTATCTTGAGAGTCCTTACACAGTTCAGGACATCGCCCTGCATGAGCAAGTTGAGGTGAGTCAGGAGTTGCCCTTTCTCAAACTCTATTCTCACTGCTACCTCACTGACATTCTTTGGCACCCTTGAGTGACACAATGTGAAACTTCATCTGTCTGTACCTTGCTGCTCACTTCCCACAAGTGAGTCACCCTCCAGGGTCACGTGACAGAGGAAAAGGAGCAGTATGAATTCCCTACACACTCTTTGTACCCTAGTTCATTTTCCTCCCTTGCAGGTTTAGGAGCATATCCAGCTGTTATAGTGAATGCCATGGAAGAGCTGCAGCTTTGGAAATAGGGAATAGGGTTGCCTAGTGCTGAGGTTGGAAAAAGAGAACAGAGAGTCCATCTTTTCTTACTTTCTCTGTCCTGTAGGGCAGCATCTCTCTGCAGGGACAGGAATAAGAAGTCTTCTCTTAGAACTTTTCCTTCTTTCTTTCCTTCCTTCTTTCCTTCCACCCTCCCTGCCTCCCTGCCTCCCTCCTTTCCTTCCTTCTTTCTTTCTTCCCCTCTTTCTTTCTTCCTCTTTCTTTTTTGTGGTACTGGGTATTAAACCCAGGGCAATCTACCTCTGAGTTGCACCCCCAGCTCTATTTTTTTTTATTTATTTTTGAAACAGGGTCTTGCTACATTGATGACAGTCTTATTATTTGCTGAGGCTGTCCGCGAACCTGTTATCCTCCTGTCTCAGCCTCTCAAGTACTGGGATTAAAGGCATGTACCACCATGCCCAACTTCTTAGAGGTTTTTTCTGACCACACAGTGTACAACTTGGGTTTATGTTGCTTTTGAGTCCAGGTTGGGAGATACGGAAGGAAGAACAAACCAGAAAACTCACTGGCAAATCGATTAGATGTTTAAGTTCTGATTTGTCTAATGCATGTGCTATTGTTAACTCTTCAGAGTCTTTAGATAGCTGTTTATTGTATATTATTCAGGAGTTCTAGTTGCATGTAGTAAACTAGATGGGATAGAATGTGCCCACTTTCTCTTCACTGATATTGGAATTTGTCTATAGAGTAGATTTGTAGATAATCGTGACAAGTGTGAACCTGCTACTGGTAGGTCTGTACATTTTTCCAAGGCTACATGCTTTAGTACAACTGGTAGGCCAGTTTGTAATACAAAACAAAAACAAAAAAAGGTAAATGAATTGACTTTAAAAGATAGCAAACAAAGCAGAAATAAGTAAATTATCTGTAGTGCTTATTGGAGACATCTTAGAAGAGACTAAACACTTACATATCCTCAGTGGAATCTGGAGAGATGAAGAGACCCGTGAAAATATATTCTGGATGATACCATCTGAGTGAGGCATAAAGGCAGGCTAGAAATATTCCCCTGATACCAAACAACTTGGGAAATTTTCCAAGACTCAAGTTACCATTTTCTTTTAGCATACTGCCCACAGGTTTCTGAGAAAGGTCTAATTCCTTTCCAAGTAAGAAGTGTTCTAGCTGCTATCAAAACAAGCGATTTGTAATAAACTCTTATAATATCAACTTGCAAAAAGTATGAGGAACTGAAACTTTTCTCACTTAAGTAGTTCAGTAGAATTACCTGGAGTTTCAGACCAAGACTTTAGGCTCTTAAATTGGTAGTAGTGAGTCATAAATGATTTCATTGTAAACACTTAGAAAAACTTCCAAATTTATCTCTGCAACAGGCAAAAAGCATAACAAGCCAGAAGTTTAAACCGGGACAACTCAACTAGTTAATTATAATACTTGACTTACTTATTGAAGGATGTTGGATCCTAGAATTTTCCACCCTTTTTCTTCTCTGTTTAGGAAGATAGCCACCTATACTTTATTACCCAAGCATCCTCACCTCACATTTAAGTCATTGGGGAAACATTTCCTCCCTATGAAAAAGTAATTACTGCCATGAATAAAGAGATTGAAAACCTCTGGTTACCAAAATGATCCACGAGGTATGTCATTCCTAGTAGCTTCTTCCCAATCAACTCTAACCACGTTTTTGTTTTTGTTTTGTTTTTTTTTTTTTTTGAGATTTTTGGTTTTTTAACCAAAAGAAAATGGTGAAAGTTAGTGAAATCAGTCACAGCTACTAGTATCCATGAGCCAATACAATCTGTTTAAGCATGATGTAGAGTTAGAGCCAGGACTATGATAAAAAAAAATTCTGTGTAACATTATCATAGGGTCTAGTTATATTTCTGCCACATGCTGTCATTGTTTGAGAAATTTATGAGTTCCTTGCTTTTTGAAGCATCCATTTTTGATAGATGATTATAGAGGAGATATTATGAAAAAGATTCATTTTGTAAATGAATAGTTGGACAAAATGAACCCTAATCTCATAGTCAACATTGCTATTCTATTACTTAAATGACCATGGAAGTTTAGCCACATGGATTTGATATATTTGAACACCTGAGGAGATATGCTATAAGTTGAAAGTAGTTTGTTTTAGGCAGGACAAAGGACAGAAGCAGAATTAACAGAAACTCTAGGAAGATACATTTCAGTTTATTACTATGGTGGCAAGTTTTATGGTGTTTTTTTTTGTACAATTCTGAATTGAATTTATGAGTACCAGAAATGAAACAACTTTTCTCAAAATGCAATCATTCCCTTCAATATCCCAATATGCTAACCCACTACTGCGTTTAGAGAATGTATACTTGGGACCTCATTTTTATTACATCAGCTGGATTCATTCACGGCTGTCTCTGTCCTTTCCCCTCTAACCTGCACTTTCTTTCCAATTCATCTTCCAAGAAACATCTTTCATTATGTGAGCATTTTTTACCAAATAATTCATTTTTTTCTTGAATAAACACAGATTATTTTATTTTAAAATTTTTGACATAAAATTTAATATACATTAAGAAAATATACAAAACAAAATCCCAGGCTATACAATTTATCAAAGATGAAAGCATTTTTACAACTACACACAGGTCTAGAAAAAAAAAACTGACATATTCCCCCACTAATCATTGGTTCCATCATTCTTCCAGAAAGAATCATCCCAGTTTCCAATAATTACATTATTTATAGGTTTACTACAAAGGATTCATTCCTAAGTCCTGTTTTAATTCCGCTTATATTTTGATTTTATATAAATGGAATTATATGGTATTTATTCTTTTGTGCTTTCCTCTTTCACTCAAAAAATTTTGTGAAATCCATATTTGCTATATAAATAGTAGCCAAGTCATTTTCATTGCTGTATAACATTCCCTTAAATAAACATAATTCAATATATTTCTATTCTACTCTTCATATGTATTTCATATTTCAATGTAATTCTATTCTACTCTTGGTGGGCATTTTAATTGTATCCATTAGGGGTTATTACAGGTAAAACTGCTATGAATGTTTCTGTGTTTAATTTCTGAACACATAGGTCATATGCTATCATAATTAGTAGATGTGTGATTCACTTAGCCTGGTTCTCGAGTCTGGGATGTCCAAACTCAAGGCACAGCAGATCCAGTGTCTGGATTCACTTCCTTGTTTAAACAGTAACTTCACATCATAGAAACGGTGAAGGAGTTTTCTGTGGTCAGTCCCTTTATAATGCACTAACCCATACATGGGAGCTCTACCCTCATCACCTAATTACTTCCCTAATGCCCTGTCTCCAAATACCATCATATTTGGGATTAGTTTTCAACATATGAATTTGGGGGAACCTAAATATTCAGTCTATAATAACAGATAATGCCCAAGGGGAGAACTAACATAATTTGAGAGACTTCTTTTTTGACCATGTGCAAATTGGTGCAGTCTCAATAAGAGATTGCAACATATCTTATGCATATGTTAATTTCTAGACCCCCAACATATAGATGTTGTTCACCCCTTGATTTTTTTCACCCCTTCCTAAGGGGTAGCCACCTCTACTAGCTACTCTACCTATGGAGTAGACACCTTCCTATATGAACCAATGCAATAAATAATAATAATAATAATAATAATAATAATAATAATAATAATAATGATTGGTAAATGCTCTGTTAGCCCTGCTTGATTTGTATCCTGCATTAGCTAAAAGACCTGTGTAGATGCTGGCATTTGTTCTAATTGTTATGCTATCATAATTAATCATAATTAGATAATTATCATTTATCAACTTTTCATTTGTGACTAGTGCTTTTGCGTTTTGAGAAAAATTCACCATTTTGTAAGTTCTGTAGTAGTTTATTAAAATCATATATTTATCACGTGGGCTTTATTTTTGCAAATAAAGTAAGGGTAGAGTCAATTTTCACATTTTAAATGTAGATATAT
Source organism: Graphiurus murinus (assembly GCA_004027655.1). Classification (NCBI taxonomy): domain Eukaryota; kingdom Metazoa; phylum Chordata; class Mammalia; order Rodentia; family Gliridae; genus Graphiurus; species Graphiurus murinus. Next base: position 11,961 of record PVLC010002682.1, on the reverse strand, counting down.
GATTGAATAACACCTTTTCCTAAGGAATCAGTTCTTTAACAATGGTTGACATAACACCTTTGTCATAAATCAGATGAGGGTCTGAACTTAGTCACTCTATCATGTATTCATTAGTCTAAACATGTACTAAAGCAACACTTGTAAATTTGTTGGGTGCTACATATCTGGTAGAATAAGTTTTGTCCTTTTTTTTTTTTTTTGCGGTACTAGGGATTGAACAACCTAGGAGTATTCTACCTCTTAGCTACACACCAGCCCTATTTTTGTATTCTTTTTTGTTTTGAAACAGGGTCTCACTATGTTGCAGAGGGCCTCAATAAGTAGCTGAGGGAGGCCATGAACCTGCAATCCTGTCTCAGCCTCCCAAGTACTAGAATTACAAGTGTGAGACACTACCCTCGGCTCCCTTTCTTTGTTTAAAGAATACCTCATGATTTTTGTTTTGGGTTTCCAAGTGAATTTTAGGAAGGCTCACAAATTTCTACCAAAGAGCCTCTCAATATTTTTAATAGGATTGTGTTTGATGCATAAATCAATTTGGTATAATTAACATGCTTATGAGTGCACAAAATCTTGAACATAGTATATTCCTATATTTATGTATTCCTCTTTTTTAGTGATATTTTATATTTTTCTAGAATGGGATGTTGGCTATATTTCGTTATATGTATTCCTATGTTTTCTCATGCTATGTTATTATATTATCCAGAAAGAAACATTAAAATAAATAGACCAATAAATATTGAAAAGAAATAGATCAAAAAGCTATAGCAAGTAAATCTAAGGGGAAAAAAAGGCTGGGGGACCAATCTGAACATTTGAAAACTTGAATTTATGGCAATAATATTATTAAAAAATAAGAATTACATCACATAATATCATACACTGGTAAATTGATTATGGGAAAGTAAGAAATATTAATCATGAACACACATGGACCTTTCCGTACACCCCTAATATATTCAGCAGTATCTGCCTGAATTGAAGTAATAAGCCTATGAATCAAAAAGTTTTGAACATACTTCTCTCAGAAACTGAGAACGCTAACGAACAAAACATAAGTGATAATTTAGCACAAAAGCAATAAATTTATTAGTCCTCAAGCAACTATGCATGAAATTTTATACATGAGGGATAGAAAGTGTACTTTACTTCAAGCACACATGAAATATTTATAAAAACATACCATTAATTAGGAATTAAAAGAAAATTTAGGAATTCCAAATGTTTCCATTGCATGCAAACCAACAACAATGCAGTAAAATTAAAATAGTAACAAAAGGAAGAACTTTAAAATCTATGAATTTAGCTGGGCATGGTGTTCCACACCTATAATCCCAGTACTTGGGAGGCTGAGACAGGAATATGGCAAATGTGATGCCAACCTTAGCGACCCTGTTTCAAAAAAAAAAAAAAGAAGAAGGGCTGGGAATTATCTCAGAGGCAGAATGCCCCTGGGTTCAATCTCCAGTACTGCAATAAATAAATAAATAATAAAAATAAATAAATAAATAAAATAAAAAATCTTGGGTAACTTTTTAAAAAAAGGACCAAATACTCTCTCACCTGAAATCACTATAGAAGTAAACAAGATATTTATAAAATGGTTATTAAAACACTGGATGTCAGGTGACAAAGGTAATTCCCTTAGAGATGGAAAAAAAATGATGCAAGCACCAGAACTGTCCACTGCACTGCCTGGATCAGTCTCCAAGATGATGCCCAAGAGTATTTTTGAGTTAAAGAGACGGATCTAGGAGTCCAGAGAAGCCAAGGCAGCTAGAGAAATCACCATAAAAAAGTTCCCACAGATCTAAGAAGTTCAATGCATTCCAAGCATAAGAAATATGAAGGAAACTACCACAAGGTGCACAGAAATCAATATACTTAAAATCAATGATAAAGAAAAAATTTAATGCTTTTAATCTCAGCACTTGGGAAGCTGAGACAGGAGGATCACAGATTTGCAGCCAGTCTCAGCAACCTTGCGAAGTCCTCCACGACTTAGTGAAATCCTGTTTCAAAATAAAAACATAAAATAGGAGTGGGGGTATAGCTCAGAGGTAGAATGCCACTGGGCTCATTCCAGAGTTCCCACTCCCCCACCCCAGAAAGTGAAAAATCTAAAAAGTAGTCAGAGGAAAAAAAATGACACATTATATACAAAGTAACAAAGAGGAAGATAGCATGAAATGATTCAAGAGAGACTGTAGAAGACCATCTTATAAAGTATGAGAAACAAAAACAAAATCAGCAAAACAAACAAAACGCTTTAAAAATATTAGGATGAAATAATGATATGATTAGACATATAAATGCTGAAATAACTCATCAGCAGTAGATCTGAATTATCATAGGTATTAAAGGAACAAAAAATAATCTTGGGGAGAAATAGCTAATTACAAAAAAATTGAAAATTATAATTAGTTGATTAAATATAAAGTCATCTTTCTTACCATATATCTATTTAAAAGATAATTGACTATATAAAGCAAATATAATAATAACGTATCATGTGGCTTATATCCAGAAGTGTCTTAGTCCATTTTTCATTACTATAACAAAATATCCAAGGCTGGGTACTTTATAAAGAAAAGATTATTTAGCTAAAAATTTTGGAGGCTGGAAGTACAAGATTGAGTGGTCCTATTAATTTGGTCTCTGATGAGGGCCCCATCAATTACGTTCTATCATTCCATCATGGTGGACAGCATCTTGGTGGGAGTGCACATGAAAGAGAGAGATCACAAGGTGAATCAGGAAGCCAGAGAGTAGGAAGGGTCAGTTTTCTTCTTTTGTAACAACCCACTCTTGTGGGAACTAACTGGAGTCTCTTGAGAACAACATGAATCTCTTTCTGTGGCATCACCTCCAATAACCTAGCTTGCTCTAAGACCCACCTATTAAAGGTTCCACCACCTCCTAACATCTCTCCTGTGAGAACCAAGCTTCCAAAGCATGACCATTTTGGGAAACAAAACACATCCAAGTCATAGCAAGACATAAAATATATGACAACAACCACATATAGATGGGGTACGTAGAAGTAGGTGTAAATTATTATTTATTATGCTACAGAAGAATAAATATGTTGCTTAAAAGTGACTCTGTTAGCCGGGCGTGGTGGCGCATGCTTGTAATCTCAGCATTTGGGAGGCTGAGACCGGAGGATCCAGGTTCTTGGCCAGCCTCAGCTACCTAGTGAAGCACTCCGCAACTTAGTGAGACCCTGTTTCAAAATAAAGACTAAAAAATAGGGCTGGGGGTGTAGCTTGAAGGTAGAATGCCCCTGAGTTCAATCTCCAGTACTGAAAAAAAAAAAAAAAAAGTGACTCTGTTAAGTTGAAATGTGATTCTGTAATGTTAAATATAATAACACAAAAAGAGCAAAATAAAATGGAATCTTTAAAATATGGTCAATTAATACAAAACAAGTCAGAAAAAGAGAGAAAAGGAGAGCAGTAAGGATATATTAGACAAATAGAAAACAAATAGCAAGATGATACATCTAAATTCAACCATCTCTGTCGTAGTAAATCTACATGCACTAAACAGTTACCCCAATTAAAAGTCACACTGATCCTGGCATGATGACACATACCTGTAATCCCAGTACTTAGGAGGTTGAGACAGAAGGATCACAGGTTCAAGGACAGCCTCAGCAACTTAGCAAGACCCTGTTTTAAAACAAATAATACAAAGGGCTGGGAGTGTAGCTCAGAGGTAGAATGCTCCTGGGTTCAATTCCCAGTAAAAGACACACACACACACACACACACACACACACACACACACACACACAGTCAAAATGGATAAAAAATAAATTGTGTCATATGCCAAAATATGGACAAAAAAAACCAAAGCAGGAGCAGCATTTGAATACCTGACAAAATAGATTTTACAATAAAGATTATTACCAGGGATGAAGGAAGTCAGTTTATAATGATAAAGGTACTGATTAATTGGGGAAAATGACTAAAATTTTTTCACATAATTATAAAGTCCATGAATCAAAATCAGTAAGAGAAGTGAAAGAAATCAACAATTAAATCGAGGCATTTCAACACTCCTCTCTCAGTAATTGATCAGAACAAACAAGGAAATAAGAAAGACTGCCTGACTGGAGAGGCCTAAACAACACTATCGATCAACTTGACTTAGTGAACATGCATAGAACAGTTCTGCCCAAGGAGGAATGCATTCTCTAACTTAGAACGTTCACTGGGATAGCTTATATTCTAGGCTGGGAGTGAGCAAAGTATGGCTCACAGGTCAATTCTGGTGCACTCTCTACCTTTGCAAATAAACTTCTAGGAGAACACAGTCATGCCCATTTGCTATGTATTTTCTATGACTCCTTTTGTACCATCAGGACAGAGTTTAATTTTTGTGACAGAGGACATATGTTTAGCTTATTTGCTTTCTTTTTATATAAAAAAAGTAACCTTTCCTCCAGGCCATACAACAATTCTCAACACCTAAAGGACAGTTTATAAAAGAACAAATTGATACCTTGGACTTTATAAAAGTTAAGAACTTGTGCTCTTTGAATGATACGTCTAAGATAATAGAAGATAAGCCACAGACTGGGAGAAGATTATGACAAACTACGTATTTGGTAGAGGTTACAGCCATAATTTATGAAGAGTGCTCAAACTCAATAAGGAAACTTGAGAAAAAGTTCAATCATAGAGTAGATTAGAGATATATGAAAGAACAAAAGGCACACTCTTAAATAATAATTGCCTATCTGTTAGGATATCTAAAATTAAATACTGCCCTCATCCAATATTGGCAAGAACGTGAAACCATGGGAACACTAATACATTACCAGCAGGAATATAACACAGCACAAATACTTTGAGGAAGAGTTTGGCAGTTTCTCTAAAAATGTAAACACATGCCTATCATTCAAATTCGTCTTTCTACTCCTACCGAAATATGCAACAAAAATAAAAACATATAACTAGACAAAGACTGGAGCACAAATTTCCATAACAACCTTATTTGTAATGGTCTTAAAATGGAAGCAATCCAAGTGTTTATCAGTAGGTAAACAGGTAAATAAATTAGAGTAAACTAACCAGGCATACCCAGTACTTGGGAGGCTGAGACAGGAAGATCGCAGGTTTGAGGCCAGCCTCAGCAACTTAGTGAGGTCCTCAGCAACCTAGTGAGACCCTAGTTCCAAATAAAAATAAAAAAGGTTGGGGTGTAGCTCAGAGGTAGGATTGTTCCTAGGTTCAATCCCTAGTGCTAGTGTCACCAAAAACAATAAATTAAATAAAGAGTGAACTACTGATATACAAAACTGTGTGTAACAGCATATAACTATGCTGTGTAAAAGAATTCAAACTAACATTGCAGACTGTGATTCCACATATGTAAAGATTTTAAAAATGTAAGTTAATATAAGGTGACTAAACACAGATTAATGATTATATAGGGTTGGTGAGTGTGTGGGAGGAGAGGGAGAAATTACAAGGAGCACAAGAAAATGCTTGGAACTGATGGATATGCTTATATTCTTGGTTGAGAGGAAAGCTATAGAACTTAGTAATGAAGGTATCACAGGACCCCCAGCCAAGCTGAAAACAAAGTAGCTTTGAATATACCTGGTTGTTTGCTAATGTACCTCCGATAGGGTGAGTTCTTTTACCTAGACCAACTGCCATCTGTACCTTACTTGTTGCACATAAAAAGACATTTTTTTTTAACAATGTTGAGATTGAATACTGAATCAGTCATTTTTAATTGAGTTGAAGTTCCATAATGCTTTGTTTTTGTTTTTTGAGCCCATGCCAAGTATGACCTTTGTTTCATTGTTAATACTTTGATCCACCTTTAAATTGGGTCTTTCAACTCTTTGAGGGCTTACAAGATCATGTTTTCTGAGGTTGGGTATCCCCACACTTTCTAGCACAACAAAAGTCATCTGTCAATATTTATTCAGCATGAAAAAACTAATCTGTTAATATTTACTCAGCTAATATATAAATGGAGGGGTTCAGGTATATGGGAAAACCTCAAGGCAGATACTGCATACTTCCTGGTAGGAATTTCATGGAGTGCCATGATTTCCTTGGAGGGCCAGCTAGAAATTCTTTAGGATAACGTTTCTCCTTGAAAGTACTGCAATTTTCTAAACATTTTGAACTTTGTTTGAAATATTATTATTTTTAACTAAATTGCTCTTTAAAATCCATTCCTATTATTAGCATTCACCTATTGTGTTATTCCATAAAGAGTTAAAATCTATTCCCCCTGTGGGTGAGTTCCTCACTCGTGCATACTCGGAGCATTTTAATAAATCCTTGGGGTGGAGGGGTGTCTATGAAATGAGAAAGTGATGCATGGAATAGGTTTTCTTACAAAATGCATTTAGATATACATACATACACAATTGTGTGTGTGTGTGTGTGAAAAACATTAATAACATTTATATCCTTGTTTGTTTTGCTGTGCAATTGTCTGCCTTTTAAGAGATGGAGTGCTGAGATGAAGAATGTCAAGATGTTGCATGATTGATCACCTGATGCGTGAATAAATGACATTCAGTCTGTGCATTGATGCATAGGCAGCATTTACAAACTAACTATCATATTGATGTATGTGGTCTATTTTATCTTTGTTGGCCTATCTTATACATCTTGTCTTGTTTTTTAATGTATATGGTGATATTTTATTATCTTGTTTATTCTTCTTTTTAATAAAATCTTTTCTCTCTCTCATTTGGATTTTTTGTGCCATAAAACAACAACAAAAAATCCCCATGAATCAAATTTTTATCTCTTCTCATAGTAATTAAGTAATCTGTGATACCCTTCCTTGCTGTCTAGTTTCATTCATTCGCACATTATATCTTATGATCTCTTGTAGGAGTTACGTCAATGAATTTTAATTTTTAATAAATTCTTGTGTTTGAAAGTTTGGGAAATGCTGACTTAGGCAAATTATTATTCCTGTGACTATTTGATTAATGTTTCCATCTCTCTCAAGAAAGTAAGTTTTGAAAGAGGCACCATGCCTATGTTTTTCTGTCCTCACTGTCATATCTCTAGTGCCTTAGCTTCTGACACTTGAAAGTGCTGCAATAAAACTGTGTATTCATATACATACAACTCATGCTGTTCAGCTAGCGGAGATTCCATGATGGGTCAGGGATCCCTGCCTTTCGCCTTCACTGGCCTGGTCTTACCATTATGCTTGGGTTGTGCCTAGTTCAGGCAGTCATCCATCTGTCTGTCCCATATGGAATAACCTATTTTCTCTCATGGAATATGTTAGCTTTTTTGTGCCTTGGCCTTTATGACCAACCTTTCTTTGCTAGAAGCAAATGTTCAATTTACCTGATTATATAAAAACTACCTTTGGTATAAGCTTGTGGAATTTAAACTCACTACAAGAGTACGCTGTTCCTATATTTCTAAATGTCATATTATCTTTCCAGAATATTCAAACTCATTTTTAAATTGAGCACATCCATAGGCACTGTCACAGATAAGCTATTTCACAACTCACAAGTGCAGATAAATGAGATTTGAGCCCACATACCTTGGTGCCTTTAGATTTTAACTGTCTAATTTGCCATTTTATTGTGACAACTTCTGCCATATTCTATTCTTTAGAAGTGAGTCATTAAATTCAAGCTACACTTGAGGGGAGGGGACTTAGGCTCCATCTTTCAGAGGGTGGAATGTTAAAGAATTTTTTAATGTATTTTGAAGCTACTGAAAAAAGATATTTATAAAAATAAATATTCTTAGGTAAATTCGGATAAAATTTATATTTATTTATTTTATTTACTTATAAAATAAACACATAGTATTATAAAAATAGAATAGTCAGATAATAACAAAAAACCCTAAAAATTAAGGGAAAATCATTAATGCAGTTGCTGAAATATATACATACAAATAAAACAAAAGGAGAAAACATAAATTGGAAAGGTTGCCAGAATTTATTATGAAAATCAATAAAGATAAAAATATGAAAAGCAAAGAATAAGAATATAGGCAATCAATAATGAGGAATTAACATCCACTTGATAGAAAATGTAACATAACAAAAGAGAAGAATGGTTATTAATGAAGGAGACAGAGCAGAGGAGTGGAGGGAGAGAAGAAGGAGAGGGTAAAAAATATATATATAAAGAGAAATAAGCGTAATAGAAGAAGACAGGCATGGTGGCACATGCTTCCAATCCAATACTTGGGAGGTTGAGACAGGAGGGTAGCAGGTTCAAGACCAGCCTCAGCAACTTAGTGAGACTCTTAGCAACTTAATAAGACCCTATTTCAAAAGAAAAAATAAAACCGGGCTGTGGCTGTAGCTCAGGGGTAGAATGCCCCTGGGTTCAATACCCAGCACCACAAAAAAAAAAAAAAATCAAGAAATGGTCAATTGAACTAAATAGACACTTCACAAAAGAAGAAATACAAATGGCCAATAAATACATGAAAAAATGTTCAACATCATTAGCAATCAGGGAGATGCAAATCAAAACTACACTGAGATTCTATCTAACTCCAATCAGAATGGCAATAATCAATAAGTTAAAAAATAATAAACGTTGGCAAGGATGTGGAGAAACTGGAACTCTTCTGAACTGTTGGAGAGATTGCAAATTAATTCAACCACTATGGAAATTAGTGTAGAAATTCCTCAGAAGTCTGGGAATGGATCTACCATATGATCCAGCTATACCACACCTGAGTATTCCTTCCAAAGGGGCTGAAATCAGAAAACCACAGTAATATATGCATGCCCATGTTCATAGCAGCACAATTCACAATAGCCAAATTACAGAACCAAAGTAGGTGTTCATCAACAGATGAATAGATTACAAAATTATGGGATATCCACACAAAGTAATTCTATTCAGCAATAAAGACAAACAAAATTATGTAATTTGCAAGAAAATGGAAGGACCTAAAGAACATTATGTTAAGTGAGATTAGCCAGTCACAGAAAGTGAAGAGTCATATGTTTTCTCTAATATATGGAAGCTAGGGAGTAACTGGGATACCAGAACGACTCCAGATAATGGAGAAGAAACCGCAGTGGAGCCAGGGAGGTGGTCTAAGGGAAGGGGAATTATTATCATTGGCTTTGTGTGCATATGTGAAAATACCAATGTCAATCTCAGTACTCTGAATGGGGAAGGTGGGATGGGGCGGCGGGGGTGGGGGCACCAAGTGGTGTGTGCATGTATGTCACTGTCAACATGATTTACATTCTGATGTGAGACTAATGCACCATAAAAGCATATAATAAAACAGAAAGAAAGAGGGAATTTCTCTAGATCTAGTAGAGTTTTCATTAGCCAGCCATAGTGCCAGAAGATAATATGACAAACGGCTTCCAAAATTTCAGTTAAAATGAGGGCCAAACAAAACTGTCATAACAAGAAAGGTTCTTAAAAAAAAGCTAAAGCTAGAACTACCATATGATCCAGCTGTACCACTAAAGTCATCATACCATAGAGATACCTGCATACCCAGGTTTATGGAGGCACAATTCATAGCAGCCAAGTTAAGGAATCAGCCTAGGTATCTGCCAACAGATGAAAGGATAAGGAAAACAAATGTGATGTGTGTACACACACACACACACACACACACACACACACACACACACACCACAGTGGAGTAGAAGGGAGACTTAACAATGAGGCAGGGGATCAGGATGAGGAGGGGAGGGCACATGAGGGTAATGGGGGTGGAAAGGATCAAAGTACGCTAAATGCACGTGTGAATACGACACAGTGAACCCCACTATTCACTATTCTTTGTACTTCATGTGCACTAATAAAAGGGTTCCAATGCGGTGAATGCAACTTTTTTTAGACATTTGAGGACAAAGAATCTTTATATTTCACAAGGGCAGGTTTAAGGAGCAAACAAAAATGTCTTCAGTGCAAATGTGGAAATCATACAGACATAAACATGAAAAGGCCTCTGGTACTTTTCCTTTCAGCAATGCAAGCTGACTAGCTCAGACCAACCCCCTCACTGAGAAAAATCAGAAAATCTGGGAGAAGTATGTTTGAAGCATCGTGATTTAACAAGGCAACCAAGAAGTATGAGACCAAATATCCCCAAGAAGAAAATTCAGCAAAATAAACTTTTTTTTTTTTTGTGGTACTGGGGATTGAACCCAGGGGCATTATACCTCTGAGATACACCCCCAGTCCTACTTTTTATTCTTTATTTTGAAACAGGGTCTCATAAGTTACAGAGAGTCTTACTAAGTAGCTGAGGCTGGCCTCGAACCCGGATCCTACAGTCTCAGCCTCCTAAGTACTGGGATTATAAGTGTACACCACCACGCCCAGCTAGAAGTAAACTTTTAAGCATAGAAACATTTATAGATTCAAGAAGTGTAGCTGAAAGCCAAGTGTGGTGGCACATACCTCTAATCCCAGTACTTGGGAGGCTGAGACAGGAGAATTGCAGGTTTGAGGCCAGCCTCAGCAACCTAGAGAGACTCTGTTTCAAAACAAAATAAAATAAAGCTGAGGTTGTAACTTGGGGATAGACTACCCCTGGTTTCAATCCCCAGCCAAAAAAAAAAAAAAAAAAGAAAGCCGGATGTGGTGGTACACACTTGTAATCCCAGCATTTGGGAGGCCAGCCTCAGCTGCTTAGTGAGGCACTCTGCAAATTAGTGAGACCCTGTTTCAAAATAAAGAATAAAAAATAGGGCTGGGACTGTAGCTCAGAGGTAGAATGCCTCTGGGTTCAATCCCCAGTACCTACCCCCACCCCCACCCCCCCAAAAAAAAGAAAGAAAGGAGGGAAGGGAAGGGAACGGAAGGGAAGAAAGAGAGAGAGAAAGGGAAAAGAAACGTAGCTGGGTGGAACTGTAGTAGACACAAAAGTCTTGGGAACAAATATCCGTATGTACTGCTCACAAGTGTGGGGGGTCTTGGTGAACCTCTTTTCTTTGGGTAGAGAAACAGAAGGGTGATATGAGAGTTAGTAAGGGTAAATTCTAGATGATCCAGCCCTTGTAAAGATTAATGCCTCATTTCTGATCACATGAACTCCTTATTAAATTAAGGTGATTTGGAATTACTACTTCCCTAGTTATTTGTTAGAAGAAAATATTTTGAAGGAAGAAAGTATCATTCTTATATGCAAATACATCTATACATTTTTATACATTATGTTGAATAGAAAATCAGAAATAACCAAGAATTTAAGGACACAATTAAGAAACAAAGGAAACAATATACACTAGGAAAAAAAAAAAAAAAAAAAAAAAAAAAAAAAAAAAAAAAAAAAAAAAAAAAAAAAAAAAAAAAAAAAAAAAAAAAAACCTTGGCTATCCTGGGCTTTTTGTTTTTCCAGATGAATTTAAGGACTGATTTTTCTATGTCTGTGAGGAACGTCCTTGGCAATTTCATGGGTATTGCATTGAATTTATAGATCAGTTTTGGGAGGATGGCCATTTTGATGATATTTATTCTGCCTATCCAAGAGCATGGGAGATCCTTCCATCTCCTAAGGTCTTCATCAATTTCTTTCTTCAGCTTTCTATAATTTTCCTTATAGAGGTCTTTAATCTCCTTGGTTAGGTTTATCCCTAGGTATTTTATTTTTCGGGGTGCTATTGTGAGTGGAATTGCTTTCTGGATTTCTTTTTCGATTGATTTGTCATTAGCATATAAAAAAGCTTCTGATTTTTTAAGATTGATTTTGTATCCGGACACCTTACTGAATTTGTTGATCAGTTCTATAAGTTTTTTGGTTGAGTTTTTCTTAGCAATAAAAATCATGCAGGAGGCATCACAATACCTGACTTTAAACTTTACTACAAAGCCACAGTAATAAAAACAGCATGGTACTGGCACAAAAATAGATACATAGACCAATGGAGCAGAATAGAAGACTCAGAAACAGACCCACAGACTTACAGTCAACTGATTTTTGACAAAGGAGCCAAAAATATACACTG